>WURT03163588.1:0-10651 GCA_009936505.3 Holothuria glaberrima | reverse complement strand
TTGTCTACAGAGCAGGTTTTGTGCATCTACAGAAATACTGGTTCATTCAGTAGTTTGCTCAGTTTCATTACATTCAGTAAGGAACCACAGTGCCCATGGGGCTCTTGTTTAAAGGAATTTTCCAGAGACAAAAATTAGTGAATTAAAAATGCAGAAAATTTTTCTCTTTTCAGAGGAGAAAACTGCATCTCAATAACTTATATGGTTTGGAAGATACAAATTTTCAAAGAAGTGCAATTTTTTCTCAAGATGAAGTGCATTATGGGAAAGCTGTGATGTCATTGCAGCACATTAACTTGAAATAGAATTGAATTTCTTTATGATATTGATGTCACTGTAGGGAATATTTAGCAACTTTGTTTTTTGCCCTACGTATGGTGTAGAGTTTTTGCTAAATCTACATGAAAACATATTCAAACATTCCAACAGTATCAAATTTCAAGGACAAACAGGATATTCAATTATAGAGAAAAACAAAAGGAATGTGAGGCAACATGCCCACTTTACATAATGATCTGTGACCTTGATGAGAGCTGGAGGTACTTTTCGACAAAAAGTATTCTTTAATGTGAGATATCTCGAGTTAGGAAAAGAGTATTGCTAAGGGGTTTGGAGGGCATGAATTGGAATTTTTTTTCTCTTTCACATGAGACCCTTGTGAAAGGCCACTGGAAAATACCTTTAAGGTGAGAAAGGTTTTGTCCAAATTGTGATTTGAAATGGGATAAATATAGCAGCCAGTATTTGCTGATGAGTATGTGTCCAATAACTCTAATGACTTTATCATGTTGGTATGCTATATTGCTTATGGACACACATCACCTTAGTGTACAGTACATTGTGTGTCTCTGTTTATGTGACATCTTGATGGCTTAGCTTTCAATGTTATTACAGTTGTATCTTCTTTAGGGTACTGCTGAGTCTTGTCACACCTAACATGAGTTGTGATGGCCAGCTTAGCAATCAGGAACTTGAAAAATAAACCTTTGTATGTGGGTAATTCCGTAAATAAGGGAGTCCACTTGTGACATTTGGGTAAAATTTCCAGTTCCATATTTAAAAGGTTAACAAGAAATTTTACCTTTTCATATAATGTTTGGGTACAGGAAAAGTGCAAATCATGTCAAAAGTTTGAAAACAATTATTCCTAACAATAGTTACGGTTCAAAATACGCCCATTTTTCCCCATGTAAACAGGACACCAAAAACAGATTTTCTATATAATACTGAAAACTTTATTTAAGTCCTCTTAAAATGGATGTGCAGTGTTGTAGATGGTATGCTTTTTGATCTTGTATGGAGTGGAAATGAATAAAATGAGGAGACTGGGTTGAACTTGTGGAAAATGTACCCCCTGAAAGCGGGACACCGTTTGGTGTCCCGTGGTGTCCCGTTTACTAAGTGAAACTTTCTTCTCAAAACTTAACTATGCACAGCTTTGTTAATTGGGCAAACTTTGCATTTTTAAATAGTGACTATATAGTACTTGGAAATACATCAAAATACTTTTAAATATTTCAAGTTAAATTATAGTAAAATGACAAATTTATATTTGCAGTAGGACACCAAAAATTTACACGTAGTTTTGCACCGGGAATCTGTACTCTGTTCACAGTGCTATTCCATTTTGCACAAACAGAATTAGTAGAGATGCACATATTCTAAAGTACTACTCAAATGCTTCCCAAAAATGCATCTTAAAACCTATTCAAGATTAAGGGTTTTTATACAGCTCATTGTAATAAGGAAGAATGCTTTACTAAATTTGTAAATGTCATGCCCTTGGTGTCCCATTTACACTGGGAGAAAATCAGTTTTTGGCACATAATATCATAACGGGTTATTGATATGTTTAGTACATTTTAGAATATATAAAGAACCACTAAAGCTTGTGACTGAGACCATCTCCCTCTACTTAAATGCTTTTATGCACTGCCAATTTGAAGGTGAAATATATCACAATGTAAAGTGGGACACCAAATCTACTGGCTCCCTTATTTATGGAATCACCCATGTATGTGTAGTCCCAACATTTGGGAAGGGGGCTAACTTGTGGGAATGCATTCTTTCCATTGAATGGGGACATTGAATGACAGTTTAGGGAGTGGGACTATGAAATGCTGTATTTGATACCCCAACCTTGTCTTGGTATCCTTTGAGTACCTGCATAATAGAGGAGGTAAATGCAGTGTTAGTATTTTTCAAGGATTAAATTGGTACTTGCAAGTGGCTTCTTGATTCTAAATTTACAGTCAGTTCATACCATACTGTGTCTGTTTATACCATAATTATGTTTGTTCTCCCTAGTCTGTTCCAGGCTATGTATTTACTGACAAGTTTTATGTTTGCTAGAAACTCAGAATTTATTGCATTTTCTGCATCTCCTGTAAAACTTGTTAAAACTTCCTGATAACTTCCCACTTTAACTCTTTAAACGTTCAGAATTTGCTTCTCTCAAATTGTTTCCATTAGCAGAGAATGAGGTGTTTCTCCATGAAAAATGTGTTATGGTATAAGTTTATGGACAGTAGATATTTATGATGGGACTAGACTAGAGTTTCAAAATATCTTTGTGGGCCAAATGAAAAAGGGTATTGGGCTGCAATGGGAATGCAGGCCGAACTTTGCTCACCTTTGTGTTAAATTATTTTCCATGAAAGTTCAAAATTTTTATCAGTCTTCAGAACAAGAAACTTTTTGTGCCAGTGGAGGTACAGTATCCTCTGACCATCTTGTCCTCAACAGCCTCCATTTGACTTCCCTAAAGATTACAGTAGTTTGTTTGACTATTAGCTAGACTTCCTCATTGGAGGTACAGTAGTTTACTTTTGGAGTATGTTTTATCTGTAATAAGCCCCCTTGAGTTGTTATTATTAGTCAGATAAATGGGACAGACACTGTTGGAATGGTCATTTTTAGTGACCCCTTGTCAACAGGTCTACCCACCTGTGTATGTCACAGAGGATGTACTCCAGCCGAGTATCAAACAAAATTGTATTGTAGTTTATGTATGAAGGAAGGATTTGGCCAACCATTTAGCATGCAACAGTCTGTCTCTCTTGGTTTAATGGTGTGTAACATGTAGGTATCAGTTACTTCAAATTGTCTCTGGGTACTGTTGAGTAGTACAGTAGCTGCTTGTATGCCCATTGGCGGCAAGTTTTCCTCAATATTGGGGGGACATGAGCCCATTTCCAATAATTTTCTTCGTGAAAAATCAAAGTCATTGGGCAGTTTCTCAAATATTGGGAGGATGTCCCCTTTGTTCCCGTCCCGGGGATTGCTGCCCATGTGTATGCCTGGTTGTAGTAAATAAATGTTAAGGGAGAAAGTAGTTGCCACAGTTTTATTTCAAAAAATCTGCTAAATCTATATAAAAAGCTCCTTTTATTTTGCTTACAAGTATCTTTTATTATAATTCTGTAGAAAAACATTGAGTATTGAAAATAAACCAAGGAGATATTCTACATGAATTTAACACAAAATTAACAGAAATATTGTATAGCGTAAAACCAGGAGAATTCAGATGAAGACGGCGGCACTTTGCTGACCCAAATGCTCCAAGCTTTAAAGAATTGAGCGGAAGGCGAATAAGGACAATCTTTAAGACAAGATGACGGGCATTGGGGGCGCAGTGCTTAAACTACTGCGGGAAGAGTGCAAAGCGCGAATTAATGCAAATAAGATGTAGCAAGGGGTAAGAATATGTCTGCAAAGTGAATTCCTCAAAACTCTATGCCAATTCCAAAGCTTTACTGAAACCAACTTTTTAGAAGATACATTGCTATTTGTAGTAAGAACTTGAGGCAATGACCCACCATGGCCCAATTATGATCTTTCACTTAATAAAATGTCATAACAAATATAAGACACTTTATTTATTATTTATCTATTATTATATATTTATTATATTTATTTATCTGTTACTATGAAAAAGTTTCAGAGAAGTGCCTTCATATTTATTTGTAGGGGACCTGGGAAGAGGCACTGCATGTTTTTCAAAATCCTGGCCAAAATGGCCTTTGACCTGAAACTTAAGTTTCAGGTCAACAGTCATAATGCATAACAAGGACCAGTACAGTACTTCATAATTATTGTGACCATGTTTCAAGATTTAGTCATATTTGCAGGAGAAAAAGCTTTTAGTGTATTTTCAAACAAAGGCCCAAAAGACCCTAAATGGTTGACCTTTCATTCTCAGACAACCTTTGTGAGACATTGTCAAAGGTTTACTGAAACTGGCCATTATTAATTGTGGGAGAAGGAGTCGTGGCATTTCTGATCAATGACCTAGAATGCTCTCTCAGTGACCACCCCTTTAATTCATGAACACTGTAGATATCCTACTACCCAAGTAATACAGTATTATGTCTGCTTTATTGCATCTACTGACCTTTTAACAGTTAAACAGACAGACAAACAGATACGGCACTAACAAAAAAAAAAAGATCACATACGGATGTGAAAGCTGTACTTAAAGCTATGAAGGGATAAGGCCTTCCAAAGGTTCTCCACTAGTGGTAGTACACTGTCCATAAGTGGCCAGCAACATGTACTAACATGGCCTGCAAAAGATTCCAGAAGCCCAAATTTTGAAGAAAAAAACTAACAATTTTTTAATTAAGTTCCAGCTACTGTACCACAATTATGGTACTGTGAAAACTCCCCCAGTAGTGGCCCTTAGCAAGCAAAATCTTGAGAATCCCTGGTTACAATATTTTACAGGTTATGTATCAAAATGAGGGATGTGGAGGGATATCATGTGTTTAAAGGGAGAAGGCAGTCCCGCCAAGTTTATTTTCCAAAATTTGCTAAATCTTACAGATCTCCTCTTATTGTGTCTTATGTGTCACATGATTGATATGAGCCATTCCTGAACTAGTGTACCAGGGTACACTACTTCAAATTGTGGGGACTGCATTTTCCCTTTAAGGTGAACCAACCCAGTGTCTGCACAAAAAGGGTTATGGCACTTTACAAATTTAATATTTAAAATCCTCTGATGCCCTGGTTAAGGAGTCTATGAGCTTTGACCTCCTTCTTACAAGTGGGTAGATAAGGGCCAGTGCCTCAGGGAATATGTCATCCTCTGTGTTATGCCAGAGAGTTAGTGTAGGCAATACAGTGTAAGGTAAGGATCAGAGCAAAAAGGGATGAAGCTTACATTTAGTTTCAATATGTTAGAGGGGTATTTCATCTAAGGCATTCTTGTGAAATTCACTTATTTCTTATTGTTCTAGAGATAATGGCAGATACTTGTAAAGTTAACCCATTTTCTACTCACAGGGAACATGAAGCAAGCACACCTGACATCAGTCATAACATCACATTCATCAACCTTGTTTTGTTTCCCATTAAATTTTATAAATAAGTTTGTAAGCACTTTCTAATTAAATGTGAATGCATCCAAGCCATGGGTATTTTGCAAACTTTACATTCCCCATGGCAAAAGTCTTACTACTATCCATTTTGAGGTCAAAACAGTAAAATGAGAAAAGGAAGAAAGCAAAGCACTGTTTATTAATGCTGTTTGCCCTAAGTTCACCTTAGGTTGCAGGCATCAAACTTCATCAACTAATATCTCACGAACCAATCAGAATGAAAGAAAAATTTCACCATAATTTGTAGACATGGTTGCTCTGCTTTGTCCCATATCAACATAGAAATTTTCATTTAAACCTTTCCTTTAAAGGGAAAATGCTGTTGCCCCAATTTGGTTGGATTAGTGTATCTGGGTATCCTATTTCATACTATAGGCCTATATGCCTCATGAAAACCATGTGAAAAAATTTTTCTCACTGAATTGTGAAATTCATACAGTGACTCCTTGGTTTATCTTTAATATACAATACTTATGTTCTAAAATGATAATTGGAGGGAAATGAGAGGATGTTTTTGTGAGATTTAGCTGTTGTTTGAAAATATGTCTGGGGCAACTGCTTCTGCCCTTTAAAGACCTGCTCAAGTCAACCTTAATATGTCAGGCGAGTATTCAAGGGGAAACAGATGTTAACTGTGAGAACTTCTCTCATTTTTCTTCAGCAAATGATTCATTTTTGTCTTTGCCCTTTTTATGTATGAGGTTCCTGTAGTGACTCTCATAACTGAATCTTTACTTTTTTGTTATTGCTGTGTAACATGACATATAGGGAGAGGGAAGTCACCCCAAGTTCATTTTCCAAAATCAATGGGTAGAGCACGAAGGCGAATTAACGCAAATAAGTTGTAGCAAGGGATAAGTATAGTCACTCGTGAATAGCCACACCAGTCAGGTGGGGGGAGAATGAGCCTTGCCTTCTAAAAAATATCTGTGTGGGAACCTGTTGCGTGCAGTTTTGTTTCCACTTGTCTTGAAAAAAATTTAGGTGAAGCATTCACTTTTGTCTTGATGTAACGATCATTTCTTTAAGATTAAGAAAGGAAGCAATTCTTCCTCAGCCCTGTCTCTGCACTGCTTTTCTAGGTGCCGTGTGTGTGATAATAACTTAGTATGACACATATCAGGCAAATGGTTGATAAATGTTTGACCGTTCTTTGATTTTAAAGGCAATAGGCAGTCGCCCCAGAATTTTCTTTGAAAAATCAGCAAACTTTTGCGAATCTCCTCTTATTGCATTACAAGACCTTTGAAGACATTTTGAATATAAATGTTACAGACAATAGGTAAAGCCAGGAGAATTTTCCCTTGAAGTTCACAATTCATTAACAAAAATATTGCCTTATGATCAAATTAGGCCATTCATGAACTAGAGTGATGGGGCATACTAACTCTGATTGGGGTGACTGCATTTCTCCTTTAAATGTTTATGGTATTTAGTAAAATGGAATTTTATTTGTATGTTGAGATCAACTCCCTTTTACCTGTTTTCATACTTCTATCCCTCTGACATGCCCTGGTCTGGTGCCAGCAAGGTTTTACCACTAGGCATTGGTTGTGGTCCCATTTGTCAAGCTTGCCCTCTACATGTTTAACATCCTTCTTGGATGCAGATTAAGAACAATGAGAGCATTGTATTCCCTGACCTGTTGAAGGTGATGAGGATCCCCCATACCTCTGGTGCTTAGTCCAGGGAGTATGAGAAGACTTGAGAAGGATTGGGAAAAAGAAAGAGGTTTGGTTGGGGAAAAACCCCATCCTCCCCTCTTTTGCTCCACCCTAAGAATTTCTAAACTCAATATTTACATGCCAGTGATAGCTTCCAATATGGTACAGTAATAGACATTGCATAAATTTTTGAGATAGCAATAAAGAAACATTTCTCATAAATTCTCCTCATGGTAGACACAATGCCCAAGAGGTTGTTTATATCAACATCATTCGAGAACCAATAGCAAGGATGGTGTCCCAGTACTACTTTGCCCGTTATGGAGATGGTATCCTTGGAAAGGCAAGAGCAGTTAAGTGGAACAGAGCACCAGAAGAATATAATGAGGTAGGATTGAGATGGAGAGTGTGAGATGATCAGAATCTATGGCTGTTTTAATATTGATATGTATGATTTGATAATGTGGAGACCAGTGTTTTAGCCAGTCCCTATTTGTGCGACAATGTCGCATAAATGGTGACAGATGTCGCACAAATAAATCTGACAAGCAAATTCAATGCAGGTGTAAATTTTGACAGAATCAGCCTTACCAGAATAATTTTGCCAGTTCCTTGCTGCCAGCATATCATATTTGTCTGCTTTAATTGTAACAGTACTTCATAATCAAAAGCCTTCATTTTAACCTTCGAGCCATGTAAAGTCAGCGAGGTGAGCCTGAGGTGGAGTTTTGGTAAATTAAAAAAACATTTTTTTGTAGTAAAATATTTGTCACTAAGATTTTGCGGTTCCTCATTAGGGCAAAACTCCACTCAAATATTGCACCATTTGCGATCTACACACCTTTCAAGTTCCAAAAATTTTCCAAAAGCCAGATCAGTAAATGTCGCATTGAGAAAACGGCCTAGCTAAAACACTGGTGGAGACGTCTGGTGACTTCAGTTATCAGTTTCAATAATCAATTTACAGGTGTACAAGTCAGGTGATTAGGGAGCTGCAGTTATCCTGAAGTTTTACAAAACCAACTTCTAGGGAAATCTTGGCCAATTTTCTTTGCTTGCCAGAGGTTTTTGTTGGCGAAGTTGGCTCATCTCCCATAGAAAATATATCCTGCAGGTGTATGATCAATTGGCTGGCTACCCCATATATGACTGCAAAGTGTTACTTGTCCTAAAGTATTTGGTATATTCAATTAGTAAAAAATGTCAGACCCCAAAATTGTCTTAGCCAGTATAATTTCACAGCAAGCATAGTGCTAATCACAAGGAGTCATAAAATTTGAGAAAGTAGTAGCATTATTACAAATGACATAAAATTTTGTAGATGTGACAGTTTTCTGGTCTTTGCTAAAGCTGTGTTTACATGACAAAAACACAGAACTTAAAAATGAAGAAGACAGCAAAATTTCCTTACTAGACTGTTGAGAGATTTATTTATTATCATGAATTTATATCTAATTGCCCCTCCTATGCTCCTATTTAAAAACTGAAGGGAGGGGATCTTCGGGTATTAGGGCATGAAAACACTGGTGGCACCATCTCCATTGCTCTGGTAGCCTTCCTCATCATGGCACGGTGTCCCACCAAATTGCACCTCTACCATTATTAGCCACAATTGGCTGCAATGTGCTGATAAATAAGACCATCAGTACCCTTCTGAGGATGTGAAAAGCAGGGCTGCAACAAGTGTTTATGTCCCAGGAAGAGAGTCGACTTTTCTGCAAGTTATTCCGCATGCTTTATGTTCAAGAAAGATGAATTTCCCTCCAATTGCCAAAATTTCCCTTCATATACCCTTTAATATTTCCCAGGAAGGAGCCTCCCAGCTTCCCAACTTTTTCCAGGCAAGGTCAGAAGTAATGACAACAATTCTCTTGAGCATACATCCCCATGGTTTACATTGAAATGGCCTACCACTTGATGTGCGATGTGGTAATACTATAATTAAATCCAGTTATCCCCATTTAACAATGAAGGAATATAAAAGAAAACATTGCCATTAGTACCCCAAATTGTAACTGAGAGTTTTGGCATGATGTTCTCCTCAGTTGGCCAAAGAGCTCCAAGATAATAAAAATAAGAAAACCCTTTAGCTATCCCCCTTGACATTATTGAGAGGCATTCAATATGCTATCATGATGAGCTAGTGAAAAATTTAAGGGGAAAAGAGGGAAAGGAAGTGAGAGGGGGACTTTTCGTTACACTATCATCTTTTAACAGGTCCCTTACTGCTACAAGTGAAAGTTAGAAACCTGAATAGCAGATAAGTATTAGGAAAGTAGATTCCCAAACCAGTGAGTTTTGTAGACTTTTGCCTTTTTTGCATTTTGCAACCCATTTAATTATTTCAAACTTTTGTTATTTTCAGACCATTGATGCGTGCGTGAAGTATGAACACAGAGACTGCAGTGGTCACAGAGCATTTTATATCATTCCATTTTTCTGTGGTAACAGCAAACGTTGCACGTAAGTTTACATTGTAATTGCTGATACATGAGGTATTTGATTTCAGAACAAAGTAGTTTGCACTTTCTGCTTGTTACTTTGACTACATGATTAGGAACCGGGGTTCAGCATTAGGATAGTGATGGGACTAATAATGGCCTTCTTGGCCAAGTATCAATGTTTAATAGGTACATGGTAATACATGAATGACTCTGGTCTAGGAGGGGTGAACTTTCGTCTGTAATCCCCACTAGTTCTACTCTTCATTTTAAAGTTATAATAAAAGCAAGAAGACAGCAGTCCACTGGGCAAACATACATTTTACATCTATTAAGCATTTTTTTACTTAGCAAAGCATAGCCTTTGGAAGTTGGACTGGAAGTTGGTCAGCTGAATGGCTGAATCGTCCTCATTGGACTCAGCATGAAATGTTTGTATTAAAAGAATAGTTCAGACCCAAATTTATGTTTGATATGTTAAAGAGGAACATATTCTAAGCATTCTGTGAAATTTTCGTTCATTTCCTATGTTCCATTCTCGAGATATAAGCAATTGAAGTTGACACATTTTCTACCAAAAGTGAGCTTGAAGCAAGCAGGTGTGATGTCATGGCTTAACATTAAAGGTTGTTTTTCTTTAAAATTTACTACCAGTTTTATGCAACAAAAGTCTAAAATATTCATACCATAAATGCATCCTGAGTAGTGGAATTTTTAAAACTTTATATGCCTTAGGGGCAAGATAGCAACCCTAATCAATCCAAGGTCAGAACAATATGATGAAAAATAAAGAAATACAAAACATTGGTCCTCAAAGTGAAGCCATCACATCACACCTGTTTGCTACAGGTTGACTTCTGGTAGAAAATGTGATGACTTCAGTTGCTAATATCTTAAGAAGCAAACATGGGAGTTGAATGAAAATTTTACCAGAATGCTTAAAATCAGTTTCTCTGTATTATATCAAAAAGAAATTTGGGTTTAGACTATTCTTTTAATAGTCAACAAATCTGAAGCATATTTTGACAGAGCTAAAGTATGCAGGGATGTAAGACTTACGGCAATTGCCGGATTTCCGGCAATTTTGCTTTTCCTAAAAAAACCTCCGGCAGCCGATCGCAACTCGGCTGCCGGAAAAAAAATGTGTTCCTTAAAATCTCCGGCA
>WURT03163577.1:0-10652 GCA_009936505.3 Holothuria glaberrima | reverse complement strand
TTATCAAGTTGGTAAGCATTTTAAAAAATATTTATGACACATGTGTTAAATAATGTAATGAAGCACTGCAAATACTTTTGAAAATTTCACTTCTTCATTTTTTGTCATACAGTAGTTTTCCCTGCAGAGTCACTGGCACTATCTTTAACAATGTCTATGTAAAGAGCCTAGCCTAATCTCATCTTTTTCAGTGAACAGAAGGACCATTTGGAAAAGTTACATTGTAAAACGTGTAGTATTGAGAGTCATCTCAAAGTTGCCTTTTTTTACCCTGGTTACTTATAAAAGTTTTCAGGAAGACAATTTCATGTTAAATTTTGATCATTTTCAATTTTCCCTTTGCTGACAAAGTTTAACTGGCCAGTGATTCACTTTATGCAGGGTTTTATCAACCATGATGTAAACATCACTAGCTACAATTCTGCCCAGTCCTGAGAGCTAGCTATTCCAATTCCTGAAATCATCAAAGGTAAGCCTACACCTGACCTCGTAATGTACCTCCATAATGGATTACAACTTTTTTCGGCAAACTTATTAACAAAGTTACCATAAGCAACACAGCTGACCTCAACAAATGATCCTAGCATTAGGCATGATGTAGTAAAATGCCTGTGACAATGCCTGTGTTAATCAAGTTTCTGCCCAACCCTCAGAGCTGCCAATGAGTTAGCTGGCACAACATTAGGGCCAGAGTTGTCTAGCGATGTCTAATGCAACTCTTATAATGCTTAAAGCACCTAATGTCCATTTTATTCTAACCAGTGCTGTACTTTCTCAACAGTAGAGTTGTTATGAAAGACTGCACTTCAGAGATTACTATAAGGCTGGCAACCAAATTGAATAAGCATTAATATTAAACAGTCATGGAAGTTTGAAATAACATAAATGCTCCTGAGGAAGACTACATCTTTCTTTCAACCTGGAGAAAAATGTTTCTGATTCAAGTAATAAAGTGTACTGCAGTTAATTTTGCAATAGCAATATATACTTCTTTTCAACAATTATGAATTAACTTTAAGGATGAAGTTAATGTGGCCACAACCCTTTCCATCTAACACTTAAGATCAACACTCTTATTTGGACTAAACCACAGATCCAACAAGAGAAAATTTTGCTGATTGTAAGGTGTTCTTTGTAACGTGTACAATGAAGGGTTGTTTAGCAGTAGCTAAGGGCTGTAGCATCCGAGTCTTGACTCTTGCTCAAATACGGACTCAAGTCCATTTTTCATCAGACTTGAAATAAGCCTGGAATGGATGTTTTGGAATTGGAATTGGCCCAGATTGGCGGAGGCTGAAGCTGTACTTAGAGCCAATTCTAGCCAAGTCCACCAAAATGTCAGTCTAACAAACAAGGTTTCAAAATGTCTAGATGAATCACAAAATTAAATGAAATTTCATCATCATTTTCTGTCTAAGGAGAGAAGAGAGGTTAATTGCCAATAATTTGACAAAGTTAAGATTAATGTAGCACATTTATACATGGACTGACTCAGCCAGACAACTTAGTCGTGTGTCTCTGGAACACAGGCTAGCCAGACTTGGAATAGGCCTGTAATTGGGGTTAGCAGAATTGGAATTGACTCTGACTTAGGGGCACTGGACTCAGAACTGGCCGTGAATTAGGGTTAGTGGAATCAGAAACATGCTGGGGAAAAGCCCTTAGCTACTTTTAAGATTTCTTTCCCGTCATACCAGGCATACGGCGGGTATCTCAGATTAAGCTAAGTTCAGTAGAGTATTGTGTGTGTGCATTCACCCATGAAGCCAATCAGGAAACATCTAGTGACCAGCACAATGGAAGCAGTGTGACAGCATTATTCTATGAAGCTGAACACAATAACCACTGTGGCTGTCAAGATTTCCTTTTTCTCTGCTTGGTTGATCAACTTTTTTCAATTGAGCTAAGGGCACTTTCCTCTCATGATTGGCTTAGACTCAAGTTAGGTTGGACTCAGTTATATTGTTTACACATAATATAACTGGAGACTTAACTTACTTGGAACAGTATGGCTTATCTCATCACTCATTTCACTCTCACCGCCTGATGTACTCAATGTCACATACAAAGTATATGACACTCCAGGAGAAAGACCATCCAGGATGACAGAAGTAGCATAAGGGTCACTTACGTCTACTGTAGTTGCATTTTCCCCCCATGAATAGTAAACGGTGAACTTGATGACTCCAGAACTGCAGCTAATTCCCTCTGATGGATGCTTTTATGAAACAAAAGAATTGAGAAAAGGTGTTTGTTACATAAAAAGAAATACTGAAAATTCCTAACAAGAAACAGACAATACGTGGTGGCTTAGGATCACACATACATTATATACTGCAAAAAAAGGTAAGCTCAGCTAGTCATTCAGATAAATCTGAAGCTGCTTCAGTTGGGACAAAACTTTCTTCAGCTGGGCAGACAATTTTAGAAGAACACCAAGCCACTGTGGCTAAAATTCATGTAACTAAATTGTGACTCTAACCTTTGGTTACGTGAAAGACACACTGATGCATGCTAGGAAATCTGCAAATTTGGCAAACTACTCAAAGACATTTACAGAGCTGTTAACAACAACAGCGACAACAACAACAATAATAATAATAATATAGTGATAACCACAATAACAATTAAAATATGGTTAAGTAACTTAAAAAGTTGATAATCATGCATGTCTGGCACTAATAAAGACCATTCATAAAATTTACTGTGCAGCACAAACCTTCATAACACTGGTGTCAGGAAAGGATGACAGCAGGTAATCTTTAACATTTATGAGGTTGTTAACTTTGATAATTATGAATTTTAGGTCTACAGTTCCTTGAATCACATCATCCTTGCTCACCTCTCATAACCATAAATCCAAAAGGCTTAGTGATTCCTTGACTTGACATATATATATATATTGTAACAAACATGAATCATTCACATGACAAGCATGAGATCCCTCACAGCAATCCTACTTAAGATATCATGTTAATAAGGTTTTGACCTTTTGACCTCTAATGACCCCAAATGACCTTTGACCTCCACAAAAAACAGTAAGAATCATCTGCTCTATATGGGCAATCTACATGCTAAGTATGAGATCCCTCACACTTATCCTTCTTTAGATATAGTGTTTATAAGATTTCAACCTTTTGTTATCTTGTGACCCCAAATGACCTTTGACCTCCACAAAAAATGATAGGGTTGATCTACTCAATATGAGCAATCCACACGGTAAGTATGAGGTCCCTCACAGCTACCCTTTTGAATATATCGTGTTTAAAAGATTTTGACCTCTGGTGAACCCAAATAACCTTTGACCTCCACAAAAAACAATAGGGATCATCAACTTGATATGGGCAATCCACATGCTAAGTATGAGATCCCTCACAGTTATGCTTCTAGAGATATCGTGTTTGCAAGATTTTGACATTTTGACCACTGGTGACCTCTAATGACCTTTGCCCTCCACAAAAAACAACAGGGATCATCTACTCAATACGGGCAATCCACATGCTAAGTATGAGATCCCTCACAGTTATCTTTCTTGAGATATAGTGTTTATAAGATTTTGACCTTTAGGTATCTTGTGACCCCAAATGACCTTTGACCTCCACAAAAAATGATAGGGATGATCTCCTCAATATGGGCAATCAACATGGTACGTGTGAGATATCTCAGAGTTATGCTTCTGAACCTATCGTGTTTTCAAGATTTTGACCTCTGGTGACCCCAAATAACCTTTGACCTCCACAAAAAACAATAGGGATCATCTACTTGATATGGGCAATCCCATAAAAATCCCATGGAAAATTTTTGAATATTTTAGGGTCCTAAGATGCAATTTAGTGCAATTATTGTGCAAATTTTAAAGGAAACACACTGCAACATTTCTGACAATTTTTCTAGGTGAACAAATAAGGGGTTCTGTCCTTGAACTGATGCAGCAGAAAAATAATAAGGCTACAAAGGAAGTTTCCAATGGATGTAAGCCCCAACACATACAATTCAAACACAGACAAATATATACTGTATGCACACATAATGGAAAGTATTAGTAGCCCCCCTCTTCCTGCCCCCACCCACACAGAAATGGAAAAAGGATTCAGAGTGGTGCTAGTTTCATGTGAACTTGAGTTCACTTTGCATGGACATCCTTGAAGTCATGAGATTGTATCAACTTCTCGTAACAGTATATGTATGGCAAAAGACTTGAAAAATCTCTAGGCTAGGCCTAGGTCTAAGTTGCATAGTTTGACAAGCAAAGACCCTATCCAGACCATAAATAAGTCTGAACACTCATATCAACATCTTAGACAACATTTTTTAACGCTTTGGATCGAAAATAATTGGGAAATTTTAGACCCTGTGGCTCTTTCAGTAAGCAGACAACTTCTGCACATGTATTGTGTTAGATTAGCATCTTAGTACGCCTTGCCATGTATTTTGCACGTTAGGCAATGGCAAAACTGCAAAGCCCCTAGCCTATAAAGAAATGTGCCTTGTGGGCAAAAACTTTCATTTAAAAGTTGTCGATATTTTACTGATAATTGTTTGCGAGTCTTTTGAACATGCCAGGAGAATGTTTTTGTCATTTTTGACAAATTTAGCCATGTTTGATACTGTAAAACGATGTAGGCCTATTTTGAAATGGGCCTACTCTCTGCAGTACAAGATGGAGCCTATGCAGCAAGCTGTAGATATATAACTTCTGCAATCGGACACAATTATGCCATATGGCTGCTGCATGCTAAAGGCCTAAGCCAGTGTATACCTGCACAAAGTGCGTAGATCATACAGCTATCAGCTGTACAGTAAATAATGATAGCTTAAATGCATTAGCCTACCTCAAGTTCATTTTCATAAAATTCCGATGTGCATGGGAAACAAATGTAGAGATTGATCGACTGAAGAAGTACACATTGATCGATGGCAAAAATGTGCGGCCGTTTCTAGGTATAATCGGCGGCAGAACCAGCTGCACCCGCAGCTTTTGCTGTTAATTGTTTTTTTCCTCTGCAAACGGTAGCGCTCGCTCACAGTCACAGTCATAATGCATAAATGCAAAACACCGCAACCCTGTTAGGCTGCCGTATGTTTGCACTAGCATACACTGCCCTAGTCTGTGCACTGTGCAACACCTCTCCACGTGGAATGAGCAAAACACCAAGTACATACATACAGTGAACGACTACACACACTTAGCGTGGTATAATTGCTACTCTAGTCGCTATTATTACTTTTTTACACGTGCGTTCAAACATCATGGGCTTGCAAGATGCAATAGTATGAATGTCTGTTCTGAACTTTTACGTTGGGGAAAGTCCCGGCCCGGACAGCAAATCGGCTTTGGCTTTACTTTCAATCGGGGACGGAAGCAATGAGTGGGGCTGGAACCATATTTCAAAATCGGGTGAAAGCCGGAATTCCGGCTTTTGCCGAAAGTCTGGCACCCCTATTAATTGCATGATATCACAGTTCCAGTAGTAATATGGAGGCTTAGTCTTCATTATCCTACCTGCCATGACACTTCAATATTTTCTTGATTTTCTCCACTAATTTCTGCTGTCACCTCTTCAGGACTTGAAGGAACTATTAGGACAACAGAAAGGTTGAAAATGACATAAGTGGTAGCATTAAATTCAATTTTTTTTATACTTCGTTTCATTTGCGAGATAACAATATGGTTGAACAGAATGTTTGTCTACCAACAGGCATGGTGCAATTCTATCTTTTCCAGTCAAACATTTATGAGTATCTCATTTGAAGCTTAGACTACAGTATTTGACAATGGCTGATGGACAAATTGCAGTAAGTGAAACTGGACACATGATTTGCATGTAAACAAAAGGAAATTCCAAACTTCTGCTGCATCTTTTAGTGTTGGAGAGATTCAGAGTCTGCAGGCACTTAAATAACTTGCATCCAATTGATTTCAACTGTATGGCGTGACTTAGACATTCAGGCAGAAGAGTGAATCTGGTTTAATTTTAATTAAACAAGAAGTGTACATTAAATGTTGAAACAACTGACCCAAAATAGACTTCCTATGCATTAAAAGTATGCCTTAATAAAAAAGACTCTTTTATAATTATTTCTGTAGATGGACCACATTTTCCACCTTGCAGGACACTAGTGGCCTGAAGTTAGGATTTTTTCCAAGGAAACTTCATGTTAAAATGACAAAAGCTATGCCACAGGTGTGCTATGAACTCTGACTGTGGTTATTAAATGGGTTCAGAGACAACAACTAGGTAAAAGACTAACGATGAATTCTGGAAGTTTTCATGCACTTTCAAATTTATGAACATTAAAATGAAGCATTTAACTATCTACATATGAAAGTGAATTTACTGTAAACAGGACATAAAACACAAATATCACAATATCAGCATTATTCTTATAAAAGGTATTATGTTACAATACAATGACTGCATCGTCCCAAATGTATGTTACTGGTATGTGGAAGGTTTAGGCTGCTTATGTTCTAATCAAATGCTTATGTTCTAATCGAATAAGAAAAATTCATGAAACACTTAATATCTTAATACAGCTGGGGTTAGGTGTAAGAGTGGGGGATTTTGACTGAATGAACCCATAGCATACAAAAACATTTTATGTCTCCCCCGGGACTGGAAATAGAACTTCAAATGCTACAAGTGGTATTTAAACATTCTTTGAGATCTCACCCCTGCCCCCTTCTCATTTTGCCAGGACTACCAGCCAGTTGACAAGATGATCAATAGGATAGGCCAATGAGTGGGTGGATGCACAACAGTAGGGGTTGCATGGGGCTTTGGAATAAGCAATTGCACTAAAGTTTCCTAAAAGAAAACATATAGTGAGACATGTTATTGCAATGGGTGAGGGCCACATGTGTGCTAAAAAATAAAAAAGAATATCAAGACACTACAGTTTAACACTATATTGAACACTCTGTTGTACAATTGCACAACTTATCGATTAGAGTGACCAGGCTCTTTGGAAATGTCTCAGATAAAGTTTTTTATGCCTTCTGGCACATTTGTTTTTGCACCTCTTTAAGTTTATCACCACTTCAAGAGAGAAAAGTTTTGTCAATATCAAAACCGAATTTCCAGTCTTAGATGAGGTGCTATGGAGAGAGGAGAAACATTAAAAGGTTTTACATAATGCCCTAAAATGGCTCCTATATGACCTTTCACCCTTCCATCCCAATTGTCAAAGGCTAAGGTGACCTCACATCCAATCAGAGATGGTCAGATGGAAGGGAAGATGTAGGAGAATACAGAGAGACTGTAGAAGACCACAACATGATCTCCAACTACTTTTGCCACAAGCAGAGATGTCTTAACTTTCCCTAGAAAATGTTTTTAAACTTATTTGCTATGATTATATTTAAAGTTGTTTAAAGTAGCTGTAATACTCATCTGCAAACTTACTATCACAAATTGTTTTCACAGAAAGTTCAGGACTTCTTGGTCCTCCTCCTCCCTCTCCTGCTCTTACAGCTGACACACTGAATGAGTAACTGGTTTCTGGATCCAAGCTAGTAAATGTATACATTAGTGGTTCGTGTGAGACCATTTCTCTTGGTATCCAGTTACTATCTTCTGTGACTTTATAGTATGGAATGTAACCAACCAAAGGGGAATCACCCTCATCTGTAGTCTCATCCCAGGCTGACCAGCTGATGGTTACTGATGAACCATCAACAAACTCATTTACAGGAGTAGACGTTAGCACTGGCAGGTCTGCAAAATAAATTTTATATTCAAGTGTTATTTTTATCTTAATTCTAATGTAATAAAGTGGTAATTACACAGTATGAAATGAAAGAAGCATTTGAGAATGTCACTCATTGTCAATAACATTTTATATCACACCTGTAATGAAACAACAGTCTTCAATACATGTAACCATGCCAACCCACCTTCCATATAACTTACCCTTTTTCCTATCCTGTGGAGAAAACTAAGGGTTTAAAGATTGCAATGCATGTTGTAGGCAGGTAACATCTGTATGAGTTTTAAGAAGCCTTTTCTATCTTTTCTGTCAGATACATTTTTTATACCACACTTCTTGTTGAGGTAAAAGCTGCAAAGACTAGAAAGAAGATGACAGCAATTTCAAAAGATTGGGTGTCAGTTTCATCCTCAGTGTTTAGTACTCACCAAAAACATCCACAGTGAGGCTCAGAACTGCAAGTTTACCACTGCTATCACGTAGCTGACAGTGTAACATATCTCCTTTCCGAATATTGGTAACCATAAAGGTTCCAGTAGTACCATCTTGTGATCTCTCTCCTGCCATAATGTCATCAATTTCCAAAGTCTCTGGGTGTTTTGACAGAACCAGCTGTAGACTGGGTAGATCCCCTCCTGATCCTTGTACTGCTTGACAGGTGACTGGTACTGGTACCCTCAGATTCATCTTGGTGTATGTTATCTTTTCTAATCCTGTAAATGTATATCATACATCAACTACAGCTAAATGTTTATGTAAGTTACTTGAATGAGACCAGTAATCATTTCCTTAATATTGTGCCAGTTTTATAGTTTACAATGCAGAGCTTGGCAGTATGGAATCATATGGAAACATTCGTGATTTGTGCACTAGCTCTGCAGTAACCAGAAACCCATGATGTGCTGGACCCAAGTTAGTGCTCTTAATAATTTTAGCTAGGGATCAAGGAAAAAACATTTCAACTCTCTTCTTAAAAAACTTTTATAACACTATAAAGCAGATTAGGTAAATGAAGTTGAGAGTCAAAAATGAGCTCCACAGAGACATTTTAAAATTACTTGTCATCTTCAATTAAATTTATATCCCACACTGTCAGTCTCGCTAGAATCTCAAGTTTTTATAGCCACGTATGATCTCTCGCATACATGATTGAATGCAAGCTATATTCTGCTGGTGTTGCATGGTACAATTTATCTGAATGTCCAATGAATATGATATGTATTTGAAGGTACATCCTAGCACACAGTTTGCACCATGAAAAATTGTATTGTCCATAAAAGGTATGTAAAGTAGTGCTATCTATTAAAGCCAAAAATGTTTTAGGTGATGTCCATATTACACACTCATTTGTGCATCTGTCCACAAGAAGAGGATACTCACTGCATCTACATTCAGCCACAAGGTGATGTTAATGTACAACTTCCTTATCTTTTTGTTCAAAATGCCTTATTCCAAGGAGTAAGCTGTTTTTACCTGACTTGTATATGAAACCAAAGTGGTCAACTTTGTAAACACATTCAATTTTACAGACAAACATCTAGGTACATTATTAAGACATCAATGAGTGACAAAATCACATGCCATCTGCAGTTCCCATAATTTCCTTCATTTACACCATCTTTAAATGTTCAATGAAGGTCAATTACTGCCATTGACCTCGTTGAATTTGGATACAGTCATAGCTCATGCTCATGCTTAATTTTTACAAACAATAGTACTTGATTCAATGAATTTTGAATCCTCTTAAAACTACCATGACAATGAGTAATTTGTCACAAACTATAATTAGCGGACTAGTTAGTGCAAATCAGATAACATGCCACCTGTGGATGAATACTCTCGAGATAAAGCAGTAGATGACTCACCAGGCATATGTAGAAAACAGAGACAAAGTGTCCAATGAAAGGGTTGTTAGAAATGTTCTCTCAGAAAGAAAATGGAAAGACAGCTACAACCATTCTGGTTTTGGGGACATTTAGCAATGAAGTGGAAACTCTTTGTTCATACTGGTATCAGAAAATGAGATAATTCCTTTTATGTTTTGTACGTGATGTATGTAATTTATGTACTTTTTATATCTTTTTTTATTTTCATTTTTCTCATTTTATTATATGCATCTAACCAAGCTGAAAAGAATATAGAGGACAGATATACACCAACTGTGCCAGACATCCACCAGGCTTAATGCTACAATACTGATCTTCATGTTACCATTTGTCTACAGAACATGTGATACTCCTGTAGCTGACAGTGAGGTCCAAAAGGATCGTACTTGCATTTTAATTGTGGAAATAATTTCAAAGGATTTTGCATCAAGCTTACTTACCTGTCTGACAGGAATACGGAGGGTAGAGATCTACCCACTGTGGTAAACAGGCACCAGGCTGACACAGTCCTGTCTCTCTGTTACAGTCTCCTTTAGAGCAATGGCACTCATGTCTGCAGTCTGTTCCAAAGTTGTTGCCATCACATTCTAAACATGACAAGAATAGCACAATAACATTAAGTGTACAGAATTTACATTTTCATGACTGTAAGTTGCAGCTATATTTACAGGCAATAGGCTAAAACATATTAACTGAAACACCTTTGCATACTTCCATTTGTATATTTCATGTTTTCCCAGGGTGGTATTCTGTCAACATTGTATTTTTGGTTTTTTCATAGTTTGACAATGTTACAAAGTTCTACCAGGTCTAAGATGGTGCCATGTAGTATATATAATGAAACTTAATCATATTTGAACAAGTAGGCATTTTACTATTCATGTAACTCACTCACACACATTTATTTACGCCTTGTGGGAAGTGCATGGTATAAAGTTGGAGTAAAAGACCATCGGCCCAGAGCAAGTTGGGGGGTAGACAAGCTACAATCTTGGACAAAACTCGTTGGGACACCCCCGCTCCCCCTTTCAATGTTGACCACAGTTATCCAGTTCA
>WURT03163566.1:0-10652 GCA_009936505.3 Holothuria glaberrima | reverse complement strand
TTATTATTTTTTTTCGCCTTAAGGTAGGAAGATATAAAGACTTTCGCCTTAAGGGGGGAATTAGCGTTATAAATATACATATATATATATATATATATATAGAAGAAATGTTTTCTTGCCCAGCTTAAGAAAAAAAAAAGAAAAAAAAACGATTCTTGCCCAAAAAGTAACCATTCTTACTCCAATTGTCTTAATTAACCTGTGTCTACCTAATTCCCCATGCAATTAGCAATATAATTATGGACCTTGAGAATTTGTTTACAAAATTTTAGGTGGAACGATTCAACTTGCGAAATATCTTCAAAACCCCACATTTCACACCCATACAAGAGGACAGGGAGAACAATTTGATCAAATAGTTGTAATTTTAAATCAAGGGGCAACTGCAACTTACAGGTCTTGGCCGAGAGACTGAAAAGGCTTGGTTAACTTGCTTTTCCTTAGCTTTATTACACCTATTAAAATTAAACACAGTACCTAAGTAGGTGTAGTCATCAACAATTTCAAGTACAAAATTATCGAATTTAAAAACAGGCCTTTTTCTTACTCTACCTTTGGAGAAAATAACAACTTTCGTTTAACGTGTATTAACTGTTAAATTCCATCTGTCACAGTACGGTATAACTTAAGTGCATCTAATGCAAGTTGTAAATCACGATCATTTTCCGCAAGCACAATAGTATCATCGCATAAAGGAGACAAAAAAATTTGAAAAACACTTCGAAGTCATTATTTCTTGATGGAATTTCACAGATTCTGAGATCTTAGTTAATCCTTGTTAATAATTGGTGATGGATGACTCAAAGTCATATAGATAGAGGGCAAACAATACTGGGGACAGGGTTTCCACCTTGCTCGACCCCAACACTGCAAAAGAAATAATCAGACTGCTCACCATTGTTCTAGACAAACGACTTTGCCTTTTGATATAAGTTACGAATGACGTTCAAAATTTTACCATTAATAACACTGAAATTAATTTGAACCATGAAGAGGCTCGGTTAACTAAATAAAAAGCTGTCCTATAATCTATGAATGTACAGATTGAAAAGCCTACTTTTGTTCATTTGATAGAGGTCTATAACTGCATGCAGGACAGAAATATGATCAATGGTTGAATAATTGCTTCGGAACCCAGCTTGCTCATCCCCCAAAACTCCCGCATATTGGAAGCAAGAATGAATTGTGTCATTAAGAATAGCTGTGAAGAGTTTGCCCAAGCAACTTAATAAAGTAATCCCTCGGTAATTATCAACGTCATAGGGGTGAGCATTTGCCTATAAAAATGGGTTTGACAACGCCAATAGTCCAAGTTGTTGGAACAATCCCTGTATTAAGTACTAAATTAAACACGGAAGTAATTAAATTAACAACAGAAACTGGACTATTTTTCAGAAACTCATTTTTAACAAATTAGTGCCAGGAGCTTTATTATTACTTAATTTTTTAATCTGAATTACCACTTCAGAAACGACTGAAGGTTTTTTTTTTTCAATTCCTCATTGACTGACGAAGAACTTTGGCAAGCTATAATATCGTCATCATTTTCACAACACGTTTCATGCAAATTTTTGAAATTAGCCAAAAATGTTTGAATTGGAATATTACTTGCTGAAATTACTGAATTAGAATTACCGCTTACCTTGTTAATTAGATCACAAAACATTATTGGATTTTAACATTTTAAATTCCTTATTTCATAATCTGGCGTCAGAAGTACCAAAAAATGTAGAAGAAATGGCATTTCGGTAGTAAGGGGCGTGGCCAATTTCAAGAAATTGATTGGTCTATTGCCATGATTTGCCCATAACCTCTTGGGAAAAAATTGAGCATGTGGCATACTGTGCAATTATTGTGCGAGTTATATATATATATATATATATATACAGTTAGCTGTATGTTGTTGTCATGTCACTGACGTGTGACGAACAGCAAAGTTTCTGCACTTGCTGTAAGAACTGTGATTGGTTCCCCCTGTCATGTGACGTAAAATTTCGAACAACTGATGTGTAACGAAATACATTGGCGGGAATTCTAGTTCTTACTAATTGGTTATACTAACTGTTACACAACTCACATTTTACACATTTTCCAAAGAGATTACACAATAATGTTTAAAACACTCGCTAATGTCGCTACACATTATTTTACACAACGAAATAACAGTGTAAGAGGCAATTTAATCACTATATTAGATTGAAACTTTACAGTTTGCTTTAGGTAGGGCTAAGAAAGTGCTAAACATATAACGAAAGCTCTTCAGATAGGTGTATTACATCACGAATGAGTTCATTGTGTGACGATGATAAAGCGCTTTCCTCTCCATCGCCTCCGCCATGGCCAAAAATGTTAAATCAGAGGTCATTGTCATTTCGGTTTGTTGCAGTTTTGTCCTAATGTGTGAAATGATCGATTTGAGAATCATCAGTAACTCCATATGTCGGGGAAATCACGGAGAAATACAAATGATGGGGCCACAGTGTCCAAATATCATTAGTCGAAAATGTAGATCTGATGTCGCTGGTTTATGTTTTACTGAACTTCAAGCGTGAATATACTTCGTAGAGCCATTATTCTTCCTTTAAATCGATATTCCTAACTAGTAGTTTGTTTGTTTTTTGCTCTATTTTCTTTATCAGACTTACGTCTCCAAAGATTTCTATTCTAGCCACATATTTTTTGTAATGTGAAGTTATCTATATTTATTAAATTCATAAAAACTCAGGTAGGATTTAAGTTACATCTCATCTCTGTCAAGTCAAACTTAAAAACAACCATGATGACAAATAAAATATTCATTTTGTTTTACGGTACCCTTACACATAATCGTGTCTCGTACCCGTATTTGATAGTAATTTCTGTGTTCATGCTGGAAAATACTTTTCGAAACGGGACCGAACCAATACTTATGGCTTTGCACTTGTGTTGGTACTCTTCAACCATGTTCTCACAGCCTCTTACAGCTCTACAATGAAGCTATTTAGACAGCAATATATATATATATATATATATTTATGTTTATATATGGGATTATTCTAAAGCTCACCTTGAAAATTTGCAATCAATTTGTCATCAATTGTTAAAAAGAAATAAACAAAACGATAATTGTTAGTTATATTAGGCCTACAGGCATGCTGGATTGTATTTCATCTTTTAATGCAATACGTTTTGTATTGACGCCTGCCCACTGTTTGCTTCATATGGTACTTGACCAAGTTCCCACACTATTAAAACTGTCTATTATTTAAACAAATTTCACAATTTCCTGCACTTGTTTTTTTACGGATCAATTGCTTAGTAACAACTTTCGATTTGGTGCTGGTAATTACTTTCACTTCTTGTACTTTAGTTTACGTATACATAGCCTAATAACCTATTTCATGATTGGCTGCAACCGCGACAACAATGGTGGATTGAGGGGAACTCATCAGTTACAGAAAATTTATGTTGTATGGAATCCTACACGTTACTGTGATCAAGTTTATCATGAAATAAAAACTGCAAAGTAAGATTAAAGAGAAATTGACTCAAATGTAGAATTTTGAGCATTTTATTGCCATTTAACTACATGTTATATTTAAAATAAGCTTAAACATCTCAACGCTGCCGTCATTTGCCCGATTTTTCTGACCCTGTAAAGAGAAACCTGAGCATCATAAGAGAGACCTCAGTCTGCCACACCCAAACGTACTTTGTGAGCAGTGTCCTCTAAAGCAGTCCTTGCTTAAAGAGGGAAAAGACCTGACTAATTAACGTCAGTCTTACCCTTTTACGTGGATTGGAACAGGGAGTTGCAACTCCCTGATTGGATGCGTACCTTTGGTGAAATTTTTTTTGGTCACAAATCGTTGTAGTCCATCTTTAGGTTTTAAAAACTAAAAACTTTTCTTTACTCAAGTTTTTAAAGTGGATCCTTACAAAGTAGGTTTTTCTTATCTTTACATAATTTACGTTACTTATTAGTTCATTTTACCGGGTTTTCGTTATTTTTCAGTATCTGTGTATAAGGCTTTTGACCATATTTAAAGGCATGTCGTATTTTAGGCTGTTTTTATTTAGTATATTTTCATTCTTTGTTCTTTCTTTAAGTATTTCCGACCTCTGTTATAGGGTCTTTGATGACTTTTGTGGATTTTTGTCCATTAACAATTCTTTATTTTTATAATTATAATCCATTTTGTAACAAATTTATCGTTCACTTTTTGAATACCTTATTAATATTTCAAGTCATGATTCTCTGAATGAGGCTAAGTTATTTTGCACTTTGTCAGAGTGGTGGCGTTCTTCTGTTTCCTCTGTCACAAATTACCTCTTTTAGTTAATGAAAATATCCTGGAAATAGAGTAAAGTAGGGGGATCCTCAATTATACAAAACATATTCCATATCCGAACATATCTATTTATAAGAAGTGACTACACAAATTACCAAAAGTGTTAAATAGAAGTATCAAGGTTATTATCACTGGTCAGTGAGTGTTCATTTAGATAACTATTTTGTGTTCTGTCTTTAAGCATTACAGTGCCTCACACAGGGTAGTATGTGAATATAGGGTTGGAAATTTAGACCCAGTTAAGGGTAAGATTTTTTTCCGATCCATCTCTGATTGGAAGTGTTTGTGTAAGGGACAGACACAAAAATGATCCTACACATCCGGTATCCTGTTAAATAAATAACCACTTGCCTCTTACCAGGTGGTTATTTAGTTAATATCGGCTGTGAGACAATAATTTTTGTTTGAGACCAAGTTTCTTGAATGCACAGAAAGATGTGGGAATTTTCTGCATTTCAGAGGACAATTTGATTTGTCTCAGCTTCTTCCTTGCCTGGTTACATCCGTGTCACCTACCGGTCTCACTTAATATAGTAGTATAATATTATAATATTGTAATAATATTGTTTAAGACATAACAGTCCATACCTGAGGTTGTGATGACCATTATTCTATCGAAGACTGTTTTACGAGGAAGAGTAAGTCCAAACTCAGGGTTACTTTAAGAGGTGACAACCTTAAAGTATGTACACTATTAGTAATGTAATGTTCATAATTTGGAGTTGAATATTACTTACACGTCTTCTTCAACCTCTCCCTCAAGGACAGCGCTCTTGTGCACTACTTTGCAAAGGTAAGATTTTTTCATCAAATCATGGGGGTGCTACTATGTGTAGAGAATATGGGAGAGGTTTTTAACAATGATTTTAGGACGACTGTGTTATATCTGTCCTGAACGGTTTAGGATCAATGATTTATATCACTATATCACCAAGAAATAAAACGTTTAAGCCTTCGTAAGTAGCTTTGTGTTGGACAATATATATATATATATATATATATACCTACTGCCATTGTACTTGGTGCTCAGCATAAGCAATGGAGTAGGGAAAACAAGCCAATGAGCCACAATTGGAAAAAAAAGGTCGTGGCCGGCTCGACTTAAACCAATTGGTTAGAAACTGGGCCGTAAAACCTCATCTAACCTCATCTAACCTCATCTAACTAAATAACTATATATATATATATATATATGTATTTATAACTGTGTTTTGTACAGCATGTCGCTGTCTAGCTCGATACCATGTTACAGGGGCTTTATGATCTAAATAATTATCGCGATCAGGCCAGTTACTTAGATTGTATATGAAGACTGTTATAACTGTATTCTACCAGGTTGCTTAAAGTTTGAAGAAATCCATTTTCACCCTTAAGCACCCCTTTCCATGGTGAAGGGGATGGGCTCATCAATGTCGTATTTGGCCTTGAGAAGGTTCATGGTTACCTCATAGATGTTGCAAACATGTAATACAAGCCCGAAGTTCCTTCTACAATTCCAATAGTATGGAACACAGTCTCGCTAAGACAACACGTCTGTACCCTGCATTTGGTGGATCAAGATGTTGCCATTTGGTTGGATCCATCTAGTATACTATCCGTTAGCCCTTTTAGCAACGGATGTTTAATCAACATATCACTTTAGAATGAATGATTTCTTCTAAAAAGCATAGTCAAGTAGAATGTATGGAAACGGTCTAAGGCAATGTTAGATAATATAAATACTGGTTGAAAAGCCCCATTCAAAATCACAATAGCCAAAAGAACGGCAGCAAAACCATCTGGGAAAGGTAAAAATGAGGCTACTACAAGAAATTGCAATGTGATGGTGCTAAATTTTATAATGTTACAAATACTACGTGGCTTATTTAGTGTTCCTTTGTGACCTCTCAAGTAGTTCCATTTAAACATTAAAAAGATTCAGATAAAAATTACTGTACATTTATTGGTTACTAATCTATCTTAGCGATGGTGATATTGTGACGTCATCGATATAAGGTCTGACTGCTGAATTTTCCAACTGTGTCAGCGGGGAAAACTACAAAAAGGATTATTCCTTTGTTTGCATGCAGCATTTTTTCACTGTAAAAAAATATCTGTAAATTTACGGTAAAGTTCTAAAGAATTTTCAGCATAATTTCTGTATTTCTTATTTACGTGAAATGTTCTTCGTTTTTTACAGTTTTACATATTTCACTTGGTTCACGAACTAAGTTTTTATTTTCTTTAGGAATGAAAATTTACAGTTTTATCCTGTAAAATTTTGCAGAAAATATCTGTTTGTCATATTTACGAATATATTCTGTAAGTGTAACAGGCGTTTCACGTATTTCCAGTAGTTTACTAAAAAAAATATGTTTTTCAATTATGCAAATAAGAAGGATTCCTTACTTGTTAGAACATAACACTGTAAACACTCTGCAGAGTATAGATTATTAGTGATATCACAATAAGCACCGTGAAACCTTCAGATTAGTTCAGACCGACCTAAACTCCTTTTCAGGAAAAGCTACTAAATGAGCTTGGCCAAAATTTTAACATAAAAATTGTAAATTTATGCTTATGGCAGGTCTAAATTGATGAGATCTGTAGCAAAAAATACGTTTTTGGACAAAGAGTAAGTAGTTAATCAATGCAGGTAAAGGCAACTACAAAAATATGCACCAAACGGTCTGCTGGTATGACAGAAGCATGCAACATTTGCATGGGATGTGCGAATTACCTGAAAATATGATGAATGACTGAAAAACATCCAGGAGAGCAGCAAACGGTCCCAGTTCAAAATTTAAACGAGCCTCATAGAAGTAATAGGTGGGGTAAAATATATACTTTTTGGAGAGGGATATCTACAAATTTCATCAAAAGGGTGTTCATTTTCCAATTTTTTTAATGTAATTGGAAGAAGTTCCCTACGTTTGTTACTAAAATTTACATTTCAACAGAGTTCGAAAAATGATTGGTGCAAACAAAGAAAGCAGCTGCATGAACAGTGAAATAACGTTTCTGTTTCGGTAACTACGTTGTATAATTCTTTTTAGAACGGACGCGTTGGTTCAATAATATTCAAGATAGGGACTATTCATGCACGGTACAATCTCTTTCATGTGCCATTCCAAGGTCACAAAGGACGGGGGCAAGCCACTTACCTTCATTTGTTTAATGGAACATTGATTCTGCTTTCTAAGTAGGTACATAGGATAAAGCAACACATTAAAAACAAGTAGCAGCAAATAGCTTTATTTTATCTTGTTCCGTTCTAGAGATATGGCTATTTATTGTAATGACAGGGTGCCAAAATAAGATGAATTGAAGCAAAATCCCTAATGTGGGCATGTCATACATTGCATAGATCTCAGATTATCATAAATAATGGGGGATTGGAGACTCGACGATTGTGTTGAAGTAAATACGAGCACAAGGTATCATGTGAAGAATTCAATGCTTGTATCGAACTCAAAAGTAAACCAAAACAGGGAATAATTTGATGCTACTGGCAAGCCCCCCCCCCCCCACCCCACCCGCTCTTCTCAGGCAAAGTCTGAATTTGCCGCTGCGATGAAACATCTGGCTTTAAGCCTTAAATTTTTGAACATTTAGGGTTTGTATAAAAGCGCCCAGCCGCCATAGAGGTAGGTTTACGCGTATAGCCCAATCAACCATATCAGCTCTTTTTCAAATGACTAAATGGCTTAATGACTGTCGGAGGGGCCCCCACAAAGCTTCGTGCCCAGGGACCCCACATTCGTAAATCCGGCCCTGGTTCTCAGTGCGTGTAGTTGTGACTCTAGAGAAACATGAAAATTCATCCTCTTTTCTTATCTTTTGAAAGATTCTTTCTTCAGCATCACCATCATGGCAAACATATTTTGTAAGAAAACAGATTTTTCAGTTTCTTCGGGAGCCTAAATGGGTAAGATAAAGAATGTAATCCCCGACCACGACCACGCAGTCGCCCCTGTCAAGTAGGGCAGATTCTTCAATAAACATCTAAACCTTTCCAACTTTTTTGCTCTTAATAAAAAAAAAAATATGAGATCTTTTTCAATATAACCCGAACTCTGCATATACGCTTGAGCTGAAGAAGCTCTATCATGACCATAGCCTTGTTCCGTTCACTAATTGTAAGACTTTCTACAAATTCCACGGCTCTGTATGGCTTCAGGAGGAAAATTGCTGCCAGGAAAGGTAAACTTTTCGGTCGCTTCGAGGGCATGTTCACACGTAGATCCCATTTCTTTAAGCTATCCGTGTTGGGCTTGAAATATCGTCATCTGTGGTTCCCGCAAGCTGCCATCATGCGACGGCATCACGAGCTACTTCTTTGGTTCCACCCTTTGCGGTACCGGTGCCCAATATGGCTACCGGCCTTTTTTTTATCCAGTTTCACCAGAGTCAATTATGGCAACGTAGCCCCTCCCCCCCATAAAAAAAAGAAAAAATACGTCCCTGCAACTGAGCTCGAGTAATTTAAAGAGTAAAAAACATCAACTCCAAAATAACCACTTATGTTTTTGTTTATTGCCTTAAACAGGGGATTTAAGCCTACTTAAACGAGTAAACGCCGTGTCCAGAGGTTCTTTAAGATTTTCCAGAAATTTCCAAGATCATTCGACAAAAATCTCTATAAACTCCCAAGGTGAAACAAAAGCTAAAAATCACAACTTATGAAACAGGTCTATTGAGAAGAAATACACTTATAATGGCAAAAAATCAGCCCCTTTGCGTTTGTTTTAGCCTATTTTATACTTTTAAATTAAAAACAATTGACACTAAAATGCTGGTACTTTACATGTTAGCCTATATTAAGTTAAAGGGAAGAAACATCACTTAAGCTCAATGCCTACACAGAAACAATATTCTCAAGATCTTTGGAAAATTCCCAAGTACTAGGGTGTGGCCGTGTGAACGAGACTCTTGAGCTTGTGCACATCGCGGAACTAGTCATGCACGGTGAGCGATATGGCGGCGGTTACCGTGAAAGTGTTTAGGCTATTAAGATCTTCGGTTTAGTGAGCTTTTGATCCAGTGAACTGTCGATCTAGTGATCCTTCGACCTAGTAAATACTGCCTTAGCAGTTCTCTTGTATAAATTTTAAGAAAAGAAAGATTCCCTTCTCGAAACTTGTACTGATATTTCGCGGGTCAGCTAGATCATTGTTGATATCATGAACTACTAAAGCATAGTTTCTTCTCTAATATTTAGTGACGTATGTTAAAGAGTTTAAGAGGCTTTCTCTCAAATAAATTGTACTTTTCAGCTAAATGATCCATACATAAACATAATCATATGGACAATTAGTATGATGAGAAAGGGTGTATAGGCCTTAATGGGAAATGATCAATTACCTCGTGTTGTACGTAGAAGGCAGGGGTTGCGCCAGGACTTGCCCCACAGGAGAGCCAAGCTGGGGAAGGGGGACAACCCAAAGCTCCGACTAAGGCGATAAGTTGGGGAAAATACCAAAAATTGAGAATTTGGGAGGTTTATTGGAAAAATTTTGCAGTGGAACAGTTGGAATTTTTATGAAAGAAATCTGAAAAATTTAGGTTTTTTAAGGCAAATTAGACAATTTGGGCTCTTTTTTGAAGAATCTGTGCTTTCTTTCAGCAAATTCATAGACGACTTAGGGTCTTTGGGATTATATATTTTATCGTAGGGATTAAGGCTCCCCCGACGCGGGAGCCATCTCAGGGTCATGCCCCCTGGAGTCCCCCTGATTGAAGGAAAATAAGACAACAATGCCATGCATGAACTGCGGCTCTAAAAAATAAGGCTTCAGATTGAGTGCATGCCGTAATTTTGTGTTTTGCCATCAGTTAGATACAGACTTGGGTTGAGGATTGGGAAAAGGATAAACCTCAGTTAGGATTAGGGTTAATATTAGGATTTCGGATAGGAACAAAATTACAGTAACAATTAACCCTTTAACGCTTTTCGGTATTTAATTTGAATTAATCTTCTTCGGTTTATGTGTTCAAAAGTGAATGTTCGATCTAGTGATCCTTCGATCTAGTGAAATCTGCTCATAGTTTCAGTACTGTATTGTATATATTTCAAGTAATATACGCTTCCTTGTAAAAACATTTTGCGGGTCAGGTAGATCATTGTTGATATCATGAAATGTTTAAGCCGGCTTCCCACTTAGCGGCCAACGGCTTGCGAGCTCTTGCGATTCCTTGCGACCTCCTACGACCTCGCGAAGATCGCCTAGTGTACGAGCGTATACTAACAGCCCTTTAACATTTTAGCTCCCTTTACAGGTTGCGCACTCTACCACTTAATGCATAGTATATGGATTTTTCACATTAAGAAATTGAACCGCA
>WURT03163556.1:0-10652 GCA_009936505.3 Holothuria glaberrima | reverse complement strand
TTTGTTAGGTATTAGGTTGGCTTGGGTTTTGTTTGGGGTCTGGATTACAGGGCATCTCATGGGGCTATTGCTCTCCAGTTTAAGCCCTTAAACTTGTCATGTTATGTTATGTTATGTTATGTATTAACAAAAGGTTACATAGAGCGGAACAATGGTCTTTATGCAAGAGTCCAACACCTCATGACATGAGTAACAGGTCTCATGAGTAGCCTAGGCCCTAGCCTACGTGACAATGTCGGCCCAGCTTTAGATTAGCCTAATAATGTTAGGGCCTAGGTCCCTAGTCCTAACAGGCTTTGATCTTTGTGCATATAGAACTTGGAAAGTATTAGTTTAACCATAATTAATCATAATAATAGGCTATGGCTTAAAAGACCATGACTCCTTGAGAGCAGTTAGCAATGATTAAAGTCTGCCATATATGTATCCCGTATGTAATGATGATATTAACTATGGTTTGACCTAGGCTAGGCTACTGAGTTAACTGAGATAGGCCTAGGGGCCTAGGCTAGGTAAAAAAAGGAAATAATTTCTTAGGTTTGAAGGAAGGAAAGCATTATGACTGACAACTTAATTTATAATGACTCACACCTCAGTCACCAAATTGATGCACAATTTGCCTTTTTGACTAGCATGTGGGTCACCATACACTGACTGAAAAATGGAACTAGGGGCCTAGCCTTACAGCTGGCATCCCTGCACAAAGTGTAGCAATGGACTTACCGTGAATGATCCCCCCTTGGTCACAACAGTGACTGACAATTTAGGTTATGTGACTCGCCCTCAGTCATACTCTTGGCTGACAATATTGGTTCATGCAATGGACATGTGCGTCACACACTCGTTGGTCAGTGACCCACATTTGACTGACAATGCTGGGAGTGGGGTGTACATGTCAGTCAATTGATAGGCCTAAGTGCATTAGAAACTCAGACCCTAACAGACCAGAATCCAACCTAGTGTGAGAGGTTCGAATTCTGAGATGTGAGTCATTATACATTAAGTTGTCAGTCACAGAAGTGACTGAGGGGTACATCATTGTACATATTTTGTCAACACTGTTGTGGACAAAGACTGACCATGTTTGGGAGTAGTAGGGTGCCGGATTGCATAGTTTGTCAGTTGCACGGAAGAAGTTCCACGCGCATTTTCAATTTATACACAGATTTTACAATGAATCGGCGCGCAATAATTGTATTCAGTGTCCGGCGTGCAGGCAAAGAATTGAGCAAAAAAATTGTCCCTTGAAAATAATGGAACAACCTCCACCCCCATTGCAATAATGGATGTGTCCAAGACAAAAGGGGCATTCCCAAAAACTTCTAGACAGGTAACTAAAATAAGTACCTATACAGTAGACGTTTGGCGCTTTGTCTGCGAATAAACAAAATTGTTGGCCAACATTGGTTTATTGTAAATGGATGTATATAACACAATTTTCAAAATCTGCACTCATTACAGAAACTAAGATATTCACTATAACTATTTTTGTAAAAGTGAAATACATATACACATGGCACTCATGTATCAAAAGGCGTCAAAGTTAAGCCTCCATGAAGAATCCTGTTTGAGGTTAACAGATGTTATGTCCCCCCACGGGACATCACCAAAACATTTTTAATTCCGCCTACTGGGGCGGCGCGCACTTTTGAACTTATCTATTACGTTTCACACACACTTAGCAAGCTATGCAATCTGGGTAGGGTGTGTCATTCAATTGATAAAGTGCATAGTGCTTTCCTTCCTTCAAACCTAAGAAATTATTTCCTTTTTTTCATATGGAATGGAGAGGACAGACAAAGGTAACAAAGATACTAGGCCTAAGCTACGTATATTTGATTTCATTTGGGTAACAGCTATCACAACCAAAAAGTCCTAAAGGGGTCGAATACTAGGCACTAGATGCATTTTTGGTCAAATAATGAATTTTTTGCAAATAATGAAAATGTTGGGCGGTATATAGCTATTGGATCACGTGTGCAGTGGACACAAATCTGTGACTTTCATTTCCTTGGCAAATGTTAGTTTTACATGCAGGAATGGTTACATAGAAATAAGGATTTTAGGCAGAAAATGCACTGGGATTTTGTACAAGTGGAGGGTGATATTGAGCAAATGAACCCAAACTGTTAGGCCAAACATTAATGTTACGTCTTTTTGGTGCGGGTCAAATTCTTCTGGAGTCATCAGGGGTCAAACTATGAAAGCCTTGCAAACACAAAATATCAGCATTTCCTATATCTGAGTGATGGAGCCTCCACCTCAGCAGCATCTCTTTCCCTGTAAGCCTAGTTTTGTCTTTTTATAGTATCCCAAATAACATTGAATCCTTTGATGCCTTGGTAATTAAAGCAACTGGCTACAACCCTGAGACTGCAGGTAAATAATATCTTGATTCTATGATAATGTCAAGTCAAAAGGACCCATGCATATACTTTACTTTAATGAAGTCAGATTAGATATTTATTGTTAGTGATGTTGGCAGGATATTCATTTCTTCACTGAAATCTAGTTCACATCCTCTGTTACATCTTGAAGAGCACTTGTTACAGTTGCAGACTGGTTTTGATCAATTATTTAAATAGAGTTCATATGTAAATACATGTTTGACACAATGTTCTTTTAATTTTTGGAATGGAACTTTCTGGGCTTTAGGCAAAATACTTCCTACCAAATCTTTTTTTTTTAGTACGATCCTCTCAAGGTTATACAGGTAGGGGTATAGATGAGATTACTTGAGGACATTAAATGCCAATTGCAAATGAAAGGAAGAGTTGCATTTAGGTCTAATTATCACTCTGGAATTGATCACCTCCTTATGCATGTTCCTTTCATGCTTCAAACAGCGATGGAAACCTATGTATATAGGAGTGATGAGATCGCCCACAGTGTCCCTGATTGGCTTATAATGTTGTGTTATCATAGTAGACTCATTCACTGTTTACAAACAATGACGTCACTGCATGTCGGTAAAAGAGTTTATTGGGTGCGCTTACACTGTCGTCACAATGCAAAGTAGATTCAGTTCGTCTATTTTTGCGTGCAATTGCACAAGCGTTTACACACGCAACACCTAACATACACACATGTGTTCTTGCGCATGCTCTGTGCCAACCAGCGACGTAACCATGAACAGCCTAAAAGTAAGCTTTTCCATCTCAAGGGTATTAAATATAATTAGCTTGCCGGTATTTCCTTCCATAGCCATCTACCATGCTCTCCACAGTGGTAGCCAGAACATGCACCAAAGAAATTGCAACAAGTCATTTCAAAGAAGCAGACAAGGGGGAAATTGAACAGGTATGTCTAAACTGAATATTTATGCTGTGAACTGTTGAATTTCGACTAGTAATAGGTTTGGATTTACAGTTGTGGGGCCCTAGGCATGACTCAAGAAATGGGCCCTTTGAACATTCACCTGAGTCTGTTGTAAAAAATATGACAGACATGCACTTATAAATTACCTCTTCAGATACACCTATACAGATACTGAGTCAAAATTGTGGTAGCCAGCATGACATCAGGGCCCCAGTTGTGAGGAATATGTGCCATATAGCAACCCCTGATTGTCATCAAATTATGATATCCTGGTTCGTTGGGTCTCTCTTGATACAGGGCCTCTGGGCAATTTCTTCATTGGCTCATGCTTAGATAGGCTGGCCCCCAAAAAGTAACATGTATTCTGCTCTCCCACCAGCCTTCCTGATGCTCTTTTAAATCACACCAGGGTCCTGTTTGTATTAAGAACTACAGTTTGATCTAACTCTCATTTTAAATATGTCTATTTCTATAAATCAACCTTAAACGATTGAGCACAAGGACTAACACTTTCTGCACCTACCGATCTGTGAGTGGCCGGATTGTGACCTGACAGGAAACTGTTGGGGTTGCAGTAGGGTCAGTGCATTTTACAACGAATTTTTTATCCCTCAATTAGAGCCAAATCATCCTTTAACAGTAAAACAGTGGTGTTCACTTTTTGGCTCAAGGTGTAGTGGCTTTCCAATTAAAAATTAAACTGTAATTTGAGTAGTACAAGAATGACATCAAAAATTAGTACACATTTCACCATTTTATCTGGAGTGAATAAGCCTCAATATTTAATATATCTTAGGAACATCCTATGAGGGTAGGAGTTGGGCTGTTTGGATGCATTTTTCAATCTCTGAAACATATATTTTTTTAAATTTTAGACTCTAGGTACACATTAACATCTTAATGCATGCCCACTTAAAGATTTCATTTCTAAATCTGATTCATATGATTCCTTTCAGGAAAAATTTCCAGTTCTGATGAGCAGGTGCTCAAATCAAGATTTTGAAAAATTTACAAGTGACCTGCTGGTGGCTGTATTTGGCAGGCAGCATCTGGCGACACATTCTTTGACCAGCACTTGGAAGATTGTGAAAAGTTGAAGGCAAGGCAAAAGACCCCCTTGATCCAAAGAAATTGAATTTTGTGATTGGTAAGTGGAAAAAATTTGAGTATGATCACAGTATAATGATAGGCTACAAACTTTTCCAGACTTAAAAGGAAGGTTTGAAACAAAAAAAAAAAAAAAACACTTTGATATGTTAAAGAGGGGTTTAATCTAGGCAATCCAGTCAGTCTTTTTAAGATTTGACTCATATGTAGGCCTATCTCTCAGGATCAAGATTTTAGCAAATGAAACAACTACATTTTTGAGCAGATGGGGGCATGAAGGAAGTAGGGCTTATATCACTGCCCTCATATTGATGAGCAATGCATTGTTTTCTTTGTTTTTCAGTCTCTTGTTTTTACCTGGGAAGTGAGTATAGGGATATGAACTTCTCATGGTGGATTTGAGGATTGTAAAATTCTAATGCCTGTCATGCATTCACATTATGATAACATAAAATTACGGAAGAGAAAATTGGCTATGAAATTCAAAGCAGGACAAAAGGGACATAATGAGGTTATGATGTCATATGTAGTTGGGTAAGGTTAACTTTGGATGAAAATGTCACAACTTTCTCTGTTGATATCTTGGTAACACACATCAGACTTCAATCTACAAATTTCACCAAAATGCATCAGATTAAGTACCCCTGCATATCAAAATTCCATTTAATCCAAAACCTTTCTCTTAAGGCCACCTCCTAGCCCTTAATATTGCAGATTATAATAGGAACAATGGTAAGAACATCTAGGGCTGTTACCAAGAATTTTACATTCTGATAGAACTATGCTTCCAAAGTTGTTCCTTTCAATGAAAACTGTGATTGACAATAGTTTATTGACAGCTGTTTTTTCACTTGAAATGGCAGTCTGGTATTACTCTTATTGAAGGTATATGTTATAAAGGAATTATCTTTGCAATATGGAAAAGTGTAAAATAGTAATGGAAGGATTTGGTTTGAAAATTTAACCACACACCTGTTGTCAAATTAATATATTTTTACAGAAGCCGTGTAAAAGTAAGGAAATATACAGGATAATATGGTCACAAATACATTACTGTTATTACAATCATTTCAGGTTATATATGAATTGTTGTCCCAAACTTGATGTTCAGAGGGTAAGGTTACCTATCATAGACTACAAACTGCAATCAGGATTTATACATTATACCTTATTTTTTCAACAGAAAACATATTCAAAACTTTCCAGAAAGTAACAGAGAAACCATTAAAATGATGATAACAAACAAATTAAACAACAAAGCAAAAAGGGAGAAAAAGAGACTATTTAAGATTGCCGAATAAGAATAATTGGCATATGGAATTTGTCTTTTAAGTTTGTGTTACTCTTTTGCGATTGTTTAGGTTGAAATTTAAAGCCTTAGAATAAATCATAAAAAATTTGATTTGATAAATCTTGAGTACTTTGTGACTGTCATAGTGTTGACATAATGTTCTATGTTCAAAAATGCATTGAATGGTCCACTTGCAGCTTTTCAAAATTTTTGCAGGATAATGAAGGTGTTTCTGCCCAACACAGTGAGAATGAATGAGCCAGAAATAGTATCGAATAATTTGAATAATATGAATATTTTCATGAGTTGAAAGATTGAATGATCTATTCAACAAGGTGATGCCGAGTTGAATAGAACTGTCAATCTTTCAACGAATGGAATTATTCACACTATCACACGAATGGAAAACATTCATTATTTGTTTCATGTAACACCTAACTTCCTAAATCATAGATTTTGGTCAAAATTTGATTGTGCGTACCCCCACGGCTGACGTCACTGCCGTGGGTTAGTATACAAATAATGAATGTTTATGAGTGCGATAGTATGAATAATTTCTTGAGTTGAAAGATTGAATGATCTATTCAACGAGGTGATGCCGAGTTGAATAGAACTTTCAATCTTTCAACGAATGAAATTATTTACACTATCGCACAAATGGAAAACATTCATTATTTGTTTTATACAACACCTAACTTCCTAAATCACAGATTTTGGTCAAAATTTGATTGTGCGTACAGAACTCCCATGGCTGACGTCTTCGCCATGGGTTAGTATATACTAATCCACAACCATGGGTTAGTACCGAATAACCCATGGCATGTGACGACCGATCCTCCAATCAGATGTAGAGGAATTAATAAGGTGTTATATAATATATACTAACCCACGACCATGGGTTAGTACCGAATAACCCATGGCATGTGATGAGCAATCCTTCAATCAGATGTAGAGGAATTAATAAGGTGTTATATAAAATGGATTATTTCAAGCAAGCAACACAAGCTGTTTCGAGAGTTAATATATTTCTTGCAGTTCTTACCATGAAAGTACTGTAGTACACTACAATCTTAAAGGTGCTATTTGTCAAATAGCAACCCCTTGCTATAATTGGAAAATTACCATGGTATTATTGGCATTTACCACTGTAATTTTAAACCAGTACAACACCATGATAATGTCATGGTATTATTGGGTATTACTATGGTAAAATTACCATGGAACCTGCCATAGTACCATGGTAATTTTACCATAGTAATATTATGGCATTATTACGGCAATACCACAGTAATTTTATAGTATTACCATGTTAAATACAGTGGTAATTTTACCAGGGTAATTTGACCATTATAATACCATGGTAAATTTTCCTAAGGGCCCAATGGCCTTGGGTAACTCATAAGGTGGACTTATGATGAAATTGCAAAAGTTAGGTATCCAGGGCAGATGTGCTGACTGGATTAATTCTTGGCTTTTTGGTAGATCTCAGAGGATTGTTGTCAGTGGTGATTTAATTTCTCATCTTGGAAAGAACTTGAAGTCACAAGGGACTCAGTACCACATGCTTCTGTTGTTGGCTCAGTTCTTTTCTTAATTTTCATCAGTGATATTGGTAGCTGTCTCACATCTAGTATTAGTAAAGTTTGCTGATGACACTAAACTCTTCAGGAAAGTAAATGATGAGAAAAATATAAACTGTTGCAAAAGGACTTTAAATTACGTATTTTCATGGTCTCAGACTTGGCAATATGTCTTTAAATGCTGATAAATGCAAAGTTCTTCACTTTGGATCTAAAAATTTGAGATATGATTACACCATGGCTGGTAGTATTTTAGATGTGACTTCAGGAAAAAAAACAAAGGTGTTGTAATTACAAGTTATCTAAAGCCTTCTGGGCAGTGCAGCTGCTGCTGCAAGGACAAATAGGGTGTTTGGATTGATCAAGAGGAATTTCAGTACTCTTTGGTTCCTTGCCAACGGCAGGCAAGGCATCTATGCAATGGTGATATCATGTGTGTGTGTGTGTGTGTTTGTGACATTTGTTGTAATCATGATATCTCGAGGTAGGAATAACAGACACTTTTCATATTTAGTGTATAGACTTGTCATGTTAAGAGGAAGAACCACATAGTTTTTGGTGGAGGTCAAAGGTCATTTGAGGTCATCAGAGGTCAAAGACTGAAAACCTTGTAATCACAATATCTCAAGGTAAGATTGGAGGACACTTTTCATATTTTGTATATAGATTTATCATGTTGAAGGAAAAAGCCCTAATGTGTTTGGTAGAGGTCAAAGGTCATTTGAGGTTAGCAGATGTCAAACTGCTAAAACCTTGTAAATGGCTTGTAATCACAATATCTCAAGATAGGAATGAAGAACACTGTTTATATTCGGTATGTAGATTTGTCATGTTGAGAGAAGGAACCCTATTGTTTTAGTGAAGGTCAAAGGTCATTTGAGGTTACCAGGAGTCAAAAACCAAAAGTCTTGTAAACATGATATCTCAAGATAGAAGGACACTTCATATTTGATATATAGATTTGTCATGTTGAAAGAAAGAATCCTGTTGTCTTTGGTGGAGTTCACAGATCATTTGAGGTCGTCAGAGGTCAAAGACTGAAAACCTTGTAATCACAATATCTCAAAGTAGGAATGAAGGACACTTTCATATTTTGTATATATAGATTTTTCATGTGGAAAGAAAAAAAAACCTATTGTGTTTGGTAGAGGTCAAAGGTGATAAGGTCATTTGAGGTTACTAGAGGTTAAACTGAAAAAACCTTGTAAATGGCTTGTAATCACGGTATCTCAAGATAGCAATGGAGAACACTTTATATTTGGTATATAGATTTCTCATGTTGAGAGAAGGAACCCTATTGTTTTTAATGAAGGTCAAAGGTCATTTGAGGTTACCACAAGTCCAAAACCAAAAGTCTTGTAAACACAGTATCTCAAGATAGGAATGAAGGACCCTTTTTATTTGATATAGAAATTTGTCATGTTGAGAGAAAGATACTATTCTTTTTGGTGAAGGTCAAAGGTCATTTGATGTCATCAGAGGTTAAACTGAGAAAACCTCGTAAATGGCTTGTAAATAGGTTATCTCAAGATAGCAATGAACAACACTTCGTATTTGGTATATAGATTTGTAATGTTAAGAGGAAGGGACCCTATTGATTTTGGTGAAGTTAAAAGGTCATTTGACCTCACCAGAGCTGAAAAAAACAAAAAACTTGTAACACGATATCTCAAGATAGCAATGACGCACACTTTTCATATGTGGTATATAGATTTTTTATGATGAAGGGAAGAACTCTATTGTCTTTGGTGGGTCAAAGATCCTTTGACCTCATCAGAGGTCAAAAAACGAAAACCTTGTAAACATGATATCTCAAGTAGCAATGATAGACACTTTTTATATCTGGTATATCGATTTGTCATGGAAAAGGGGAGAACTATTGTCTTTTGAGGAGGTCAAAGGTCATTTAATAACTTGTAAACGTGATATCTCAAGAGAGGAATGATAGATACTTTTCATATTCCATATATAGATTTCCCATGATGAGAGATAGAACCCTATCATTTTGGTGGAGGTGAAAGGTCACTTTAGGCCAACAGAGGTCAAAAACCCAAATCCTCGTAAACATGTTATCTCAAGAAAGCAATGACAGACACTTTTCATATTTGGCATATAGATTTTTTGTGATGAGAGATAGAACCCTTTTGTTTTTGGTGGAGGTCAAAGGTCATTTGAGGCTACCAGAGGTCAAAAGCCGAAAACCTTTTAAACAGGATATCTCCAGATAAGCCTAGCAATGATGTTTAGTTAGATGAGATTTTATGGCTCAGTTTCCAACCAGTTGGTTTAAGTTAAACTGCCACAGCCTTTTTTCCAGTTGTGGCTCACTGGCTTGTTTTCCCTACTCCATTGCTTATGCTGAGCACCAAGCACAATGGCACGTAGGTTCCATTTTAAAAGTCTTTGGTATGACCTGGCCAGGATTCGAACCCCTGACCTTCCGGCTGCAAGTCGGATGCTCAAACTACTTGACCATGTAGTCAGTCGACAATGATGGACACTTGTGTTTGGTTTATAGATTTTTTATGATAAAAGGAAGGACCCTATTGTCTTTGGTGGAGCTAGGTCAAAGGTCGTCTGAGGCCACTTGAGGTTAAACTGCAAAAACCTTGTAAATGGCATTTAAACACAATATCTGAAGATAGCAGTGACAAACACTTCATATAAGATATATAGATTTGTCATGTTGAGACTGAGGAAAGTTTTGATAAAAGTCAAAGGTCATTTAAGGTCACCAGAGTAAAAACTGAAAACCTTGTTAGCATGGTACGTGAAATTGGTAATGGCAGATGCTTTTCATCCTTTGCATATAGATTTTATGTTGAAAGGAGGAATCCATTTTCATCAGTATAGATTTTGGTTGAGGCCGCAAGTCATTTAAGGTCACCAGAAGTCAAAAACAAACTTTTTTTAATACATCATAACAAGGGAGGAAGCACAGACAAATCGCTTCTAGGACATTTTTTTTCATTTGTTGGGTATTCAAGTTTTGGTGGGTTTCAAAGGTCGTGAGGTCAGCAGGGGTCAAATTGTGAACACATTGTAAAAAATGATGTATTCAAGAAGTGTAAATGTGAGAGATGAACCTTGGTGTAACAAAGTCCCCTCTTTTAGGCAAGGAATCACTAAGCCTTTGGGCTTTCTGGTAGTAAAGATATTGTGTTGAATTTGTACAAGCAGTTGGTTAGGGTCTCATGTGAAAGAAAAATTTTCCAAATCGTGTCCTCCAAACCCCGTAGCAATACTCTTTTCCTAACTCAAGATATCTCATATTAAAATGTGCTTATTTTTGTCAAGAAATACCTCCAGTTCTCATCAAGGTCACAGATTGTTATGTAAAGTGGGCACATTGCCTC
>WURT03163545.1:0-10653 GCA_009936505.3 Holothuria glaberrima | reverse complement strand
GGCCGTGAAACATGAGAAATGAGGCTAATTAGAAGCATTGTCACGCAATGATTTCCTTCAAACTCGTCACAAAAATAGTCCATACCAACTCAATGAGCCCCTTTAAGATACAACGGGGCATGGAAGAAAAAATACTTTTTTTCGGAACCTTTTGAACAGTTCTCGTTATATAAGGTAGAAACAACATAACTGAAATTATTATAGCACTGTTAACATCAGAATTACGTAGATAAAATTCCAGTCTACTACATTAAGTTCGTAAGAAAATTTACTTCAAAAAGTAGCAGAAGTGTCTGTTTTAAAGAAAAATTCCTCATTACGTGTAGAAGACCTTGGGTTAAGGCTGTGCTGATTAACATAAATAGGTCAGTGATCATTCATATAACACGCAATTATACCAGAAGTAAGTTGTACATTATGGTTATTACTAAAATGCATTGTCAATAAGAGTCCATGAGTTATCAGTTACTCTAGTTGCTTTCGAGATGAGATGTGGAAATGAAGAGGAGTAAAGTAGGTCAACAAATCATTAACATGGCTGTGTTCCCCGTAAAACATGGCTGTTTTCGCCCTACTGAATAAGGCCAAAATAGCAAGTTTTCTTCTCGGTATTAATGAGGGTAAAAGCTTAGATGCATCATCATTAAAGACAGATCCTCGTCACTCCAATTATCACTTTTGCTTGGTGGTAAGCAAAAGTCTCAACTGGTGACTGCACTTTGATTGACATCAGAGTCACAAAATATGAAAGATGCAGAATAGCTCATATTACACAGCATGCACAGAAAGTGTTTTGATATCAAAATAGGGCATTGTATGCTCACCATGCAGGATATTGAGTTAGGCAATAAAGTTTGTGTCTGCTCAATGAGAAGCTAAAAACAGTTATGGGCGGGGCTAGAAGTGACTTAGTTTGGACAATGAGATTGTAGAACCTCCTTGGTTTGGAGAATTAGAACTGTCTGCGATGATACTTCCCCTTGATGGTTCCTTGCTGAAGGCAAACGGTATCTATGTAATCACGGAGGAAATTGGGTGTATGTGTGTGCGTGGGTGTGTATGTATGTGTATGTGTGACGCTTGGCTTGTAAACACCACATCTCATGAAAGCAATGACGAATAACTTTCATAAGATGAGATATAGAATTCATATTGAGGAGGTATCCCTATTGCTTTTGGTGAAGATCAAAGGTCATGTAAGTACACCAGAATTCTAAAACCGAAAACCCTATAAACACGATATAGTCTAGGTAGGTAGCATGGATGCTTTTCATAGTTGGCTTGTGTGTGTGTGTGTGTGTGTGTGTTATAGTAAAAACACAAAAGATATACCCTATTGGCTGATTGGTTTTTGGTAAAGGTCAAAGGTTATCTAAGGTCACCGGAGGTGAAAATACAAAATTCTTAAAACTGCTTGTAAAAACGATATCTCAAAATAGCAATAACAATCTTCATAATTGGCATATAACTTTATCCCCTATTGTTTTCAGTGGAGGTCAGAGGTCATTTGAGGTCATAAGAGGTCAAAAATTGAAAACTTCAAAAATACCGTACCATATTTGAAGACAGGGATGGTGGATACTTTTTCATACTTGGCGGAAAAAATGTGGTACTATAGAAGAGAGGGAACCCTGTTTTCGGAGAATTAAGGTCATAGGAGGTCATCAGAGGTGACAGTGGACGGTACCTCCAAATTGTGTCCAGCGTTGGGTGACCAACGAAAAGTTAGGGCTGAGTTTTTCTACCATTCCAGAGATAAAGTTATAGAGAACAAGAAAATTGACAAATGACACATTTTAGATCTTAAAAGTTGCATCTAAGCATTCTTTTCTTTGAAATTTCATGCTTTAGAAAAAATTAAGAATTCAAGAATGAAACTAAAAGATTTGATTAAAGGGGGGGGGGATGCAGTCACTCTGGTTTAATTTAGTGTACACCGACATCCTATTTCATGAATGACTCTTGATGAGAGTCATGTTATTATATGTATGTTTCTCACTGCATCAGTTGAGAAATTTATGTATAGACAAACTCCTGGGTTTTCCTTGAATATACAATATTTATGTTCTGACATATCATGAAAGATACCTGAAGTGAAATAACGGGATGTTTGTGAGATTTAGCTATTTTTTGAAATAAGTTTGCGGCGACTGCTTATGCCCTTTAAATTAATAGTTATTTTATAAGCTCATTGAGTTTAGCTTATAATTCAAGGTAATCATAGGCTATTCTATCGTTAGTCAGCGTATCTGGTGTATTAAAGGGATGCATCTTAAAGAGTTGAAACAGTTATCGGTATTCACCATCGGTGTGGGCCGATATTCCCCATTTTCATCTTGTATCTGTATCGTTAAAATTTATCTTTAATGCCGATATAACCTAACCGATATTAATCGTACCATATGTCATGGAGATGGGACACTATTTGAGTATTTTTGAATGCAAGTTCCAGTTTATATTTCACCTCATCAAGATGAAACGACACTTCATTGTGGTGAGCCGTTTCATAAGTTTAGTTGTCGAATGCTTATTTCCCAAATATTGGTATCGCGGGGGCGAAGGCTGAGGGGGGGTGCGGCGCACCTCCCAGCACCACGGTCGGAGTTCCGCTCAAAATGACACAAAAAGCTTCTCACAAAATATAAGGTGAAAAAGAAGCTCAACAAGACTACCGTGTTACTCCCTGGCCGCCATCTCCACCCAGCACACTAGTCTTATGCCTACCAGAGGACGCATACAAGTTGGCAACTGTAAATTTATCTGACAGCTTTCCTATACGCAACGACACAAATGCGTTTTTCTTATACTGGAAGTGAATAGGCAGTAATGCATATAAGAGGAGTATCGCCCCATGGCATTGGGCGTTTTCTAAGGATGCACCCTTCAGCTGCGACGATGCTGCAAGCTTTTTGAATTTAAATGTCGATATGAACATATAAAAGTAAGGTTAGGTGGTGCACTATCTGACGTCACATGCAGCGGCGCACCCAGGATTTTTGGATTAGGGGGGGGGGCTGTGAATTTTGGTAAGAGTATCTAAGCGTATCGCCACCATTCGTTGGCGCAGAGCGTGTCAGAAAATTTTGGGATACAAATAACCCCTAGATTGCCGGAAATCGCTCTTCCCGGGCTCCGCAAATATACCTTGAAATTTTATTGTCGGTTTTTTCTTGGACTAACTTACAGTCCCACTGTCAAATTTGGTAGTGAGAATCTGTTTTATAACGGGAAATGTTTTCCGGGGAATACATGAACACTACATAAACTAATATTAATGATATGCATTTGGAGGCTTCTTGGAAGTTTTTCGCTATACAAAAGTCTGATCAAATTTGTACATTTTCTGATTGTTAGTTCGTTACTTCCTAGAACCAGACATGAGATGGTGGGAACTTCTCTAATTTTAAGACGAAGACAATCATACTATCAATCAGTGGCTCCGGCACAGGGCAAGTGAGCGCGTGCCCCCAATCGATTTCTGAATAATAAAACTTTCTGAAAATTTTTAAAATGATCTCAAAAGGCGTTTAAGCTATAGATTTATGTAGGGGGCAGGGTAAGGTGTGTTTTCGACCGAGTGTTGCATCTATTGTAATCTTTTTCTAAGTTACAAATGGTTCGCAAACTATCAAAGTGTTTGCAAACCCTTCGCAAACTTCCAAAATTTTCGCGCGCTCCGCGCGCTTTAAACCTTACTTCAATGTTCTTCTTATAATCAATGTCTTCAGATAGCAATTTTCGGAGAAGCACAGCAGAAAACAATTCAAAGCTGTTTACAAATTACCAGGTAAAGAACTGGCTTTTTAGGTGGCATGTAGGTTTGTTGGGCAACTGAAAGTGTCTCGATGCAGAGCCTGAAAGTAGGTTTTTTCATGCAAATGTTATTTAATAAAAAATTCGGTCATTCGTTACGGCTTACACTCCGTATCATGACCATTTCTAAGGTAGTAGGGGGCTTCAGGAGGTTTGTTGTCAACGAATCATTCTTTTAGACAACATGCTCTCTTTTACCTAAACAAAAATTAGAATTCACTAAAGTATGGACATTTTCCAGCAATATATAATCAGTTCCAAAAATATCCCAAAGATGGTATCATTTTGCATCTAAGCAACCTTAAATCAACAAAAATTCCTCAAAGAGGATTGGGACATCTCCCAGGACGGTACATTAATGTCGTGACTAAGGAAGGATGCCACTCCTGTAAACAAACCATAGGACGCATAAAAAAGGTGCAATTTACGCAGACTTAGGGAATGACTGAGGTGACATTGTTTTGCCGCCTATATACATACGCTTGTGCAGGCTTCTTTGAATCGAGTTCCATCTTCTCAAATGTCGCACCCACCCAGACTCAGACCAGCCTACGCCTCTGTATCGGATCGATATCTGCCGATGCTGAGAACTGAAATATCTGTATCGGTAATATCGGCCTCTCGCAATATCGGTACAACACTATCTTGAAGCAAGAAGACGGTTCATTTATCATGAGGAGAACCCCGCATGAATGTATCATTGGCTATTTTATATTTTGACAGTGTATGTGATGGTGTGTTCAAGAGGTATTTCTTGTAGGAAGAAGATGATTAGTTTTCGTCAGACAGAGGACTCGAAAAGTGAAAACTTTCTTCTGGTGCCTCCTTTCTTTGCATTTCACTTACGCTGTTACAGTCAATTGCCTTGTTGTGCGCTGTGTATAAAGTTTATACTCATTTGCTCTTTTACTCATTTGTTCTACTATTTATATGTATGCAATTTAAAGCTTTCCTTTGCAAAAGGAGAGAAATAAACTGTAAACTGAAAGAGCTCTTTTTGGTGGCATGTCACCAGACCTTTGACGTTTAAGAAGTTCACTGTTTCGTGTTGTTAAATCCGTTTGCATCACGATATACCTGCAGATTTGAATTTTCGCCTGGCTCTTATCACAGACGATCGCTCTGAATAATTCCTCTAATAATTAGGAGATTTTCTTTAAAATCTGGCTGGCCAATTCCGGGTAGCTTCTGTCAATGGCCAAGGTCGACAACTTATCTCCTAGATTTTCAGAAGAAAACTTCATTATCAATGTGTTAGCATGTTTGATTATTCACAGACTTCAAAGACAATTTCACTTGGAATAGTGTTCCAAAATATTGATTCCTTGAAAACGTAAACGATGTGCATCTAAAGCCCCTAAAATGTGCAAATTTTTCAAATGGGAGACAGAAGGAAACACCCCCTCTATACAGGAAAATTCAGCCACCAAATTAGAATTAGTGTACCCCGGTATCTTAATTCATAAAAGGCTGTTTTTATTCGTATGACAAAATTTTTGTCTCTGAATTATCAATTCATTGAGAGTAGCTCTTTATTATACCTTTTCTTTTTGATATTTATCTTGAAAACATCTTCAGAGATATCAATAAGGCAAATAAGAGGAGATTTGTAAGTTTGCCGATTTTTCAAAGCAAACTTGGGCCGACTACTCCGATTCCCTTTAGTACCTATGCTCTAGGACAGGGTTTCCCAACCTTTTTGTACTGGAGAACCATTTCACGTTTTCGTGGTGCCACTAAGTACCACTGTACCAATAATCAACTGTAATAGTGTTTATGTGTTAACATCGATACCAAACAGCTGTCAGTGTACATGCAGTCGCTCGAGGGATGCATGAGGCCTGGTGAGAATAAAGCCTACAATAAAAAAAAAAAAAAAGAAAAGAAAAGAAAGAAAAAAAAGAAAAAAAATCGAGTACGCTGTGTACCAAGCCGCATACCACCGAGAAAGTCCAAATGTACCACTGGTGGTACGCATATCACAGGTTGGGAACCCCAGCTCTAAGACATCGATCCTCAGACCTTTCTACAACTTCATTCCCCCAGATAAGAGCAGCTTCTCGTACCTGTTGCATCTATTATCTTTTGAAGGGAAATGTACTGGACACTGCAGTGATGTTCTGTTGGACTACTGCAGTGTTAAAAACAATGACCTTATCACTCTAACATTCAATGACTGTTGACATAGTTGCAGCACGGTTGCTTACACGTGACTAATTACACCTTACAACCAATTGAAAATCTCCTTCCCACCCAAATCCTGAACCTCAGACTAAAAATCTCGATACAATATGGTTTACGTAAACAACGAAATTGTGACGTTATTGATTTAATCATCCAAAAGCTCACGATAATTTTTATAGAGGAAATGTTAAATCGCTTCATTATTTTTCCAGGCTCATTGAGATGAGTTCTGAGAGTGAGTACCCTAAGGTGTAGTAAACCCCGGCCGTCTATGAGAAATTCGCAGTATATCTCTCTAGTTTACACGTTTATCTCCCTATCTGTGTGGTGATATCTTAGCTATTGTAGATGTATCTGGGCATTTTAGCGTTAGCCGACTTAACAAAAAAAAAAAAAAAAAAAAAAAAACGGATTTCAATTGCATTCTGCAGACTAATTTCGCAGTTTGCCTGATTCCTTCGCAATAATTTGGGAACTTAAAAATCGTACAATTTAATGACTCCCGTGGGAAATTGAAGTTGAAATTTCTGCAACAATGGTTTCTGATGCAGAATTTGAAGTCCATCTGTGGTTACTCGTATAAATTGCAGATGAAAGTAAATGAAGGATAACACATCTTTGCAACGTATTCTATTCGCTCTTCCTTTTTTCACCGCTAGTTGCTCACCGATAAAAGGCCCCATATTCTTAAAAAGATCGGTTTTCTCTTAAAGACAAATAATCGAAACAAGGGGGTTTCTTTGGAAAGCTGCTTATTTATGCATAAGCGAACGACGGTTGCTACGATAAGGCATTGCAATATTGAATTTCTCTGAGAAGAACCGTAGCGTGTGATTAAGAGTGATCAAGCGAGATGGATCAAAATAAGCCTATTTATTGTTGAGAGATCACATCAAACATAAGCACGGGAAAGATTTAAAATAAGCTACACGAATTGTGCTATGCGTGTGGAGAATATATTCCGAATTAGAGACATCAAGTGTATTGGAGAGTTCGAAATAATACTGCCTTTGGAGAGTTTTACTTATTTTAGAAAATTAATCACCAGTGTTACGTTAAAAAGTAATTACTAGTTAAACACTAGAGAAAATGTGAGGGAATAGCTATAAGGATCTTATTATGAGAGAATACAGGTTATATATGTCTGTAATATGACAAGTCACGCGACGTGGATAAGCGGATGAGCAGAAGATTCCTCGTATACAATAGGACACGGTGAGTGCCGGGCTATTTTTTTAGGCTACATGTACGGTGTAGGTGTACTGCTTCCGCCGACGATTGAGCCGTAGGTCCTTAATGTCACCCTTCCTTTTTAGTGGTTGGGTAAAGTTGAAACATGGGCAGAATAACCGAGTAACTCCGCCACTACAGCATATATTCAAAGTCGTTTGAGGCTTTAAAACGTCAGAATCGACTAGATTCACAAAAAATGTTTATTTTTTATCTCGGGGTCTTTGGCCGGGAAAATTGCTTATGTATAGGTTCACAATTTTAAGTTGTATCTTAGATTTTGAAACTTGTACACAAAAATGGACGGAAGATGTTTTGATTAACGTCATTTGAAGGAAGTGATTAAATTTTAGAGTAAACTGGCTATTTTAATCATACAGAGGACTTACTTTGTTATGATTTTGTAGTTTATCCCTACTTAAGTAAAAAACAAGTCAAGAACAGAGGCCTGTTGGCATTGCCTTCACAACTGACCGAATAGTTCCAAACAGCATACCATTGGGTCTAATTGAAGGGGGAAATTCCGTTGCTTAAAATGTTACTTCAGATAGTTCGTCGTCACTATATTATCGGCGAGGGGATGGAGGACATTGAGCCATGCCCCACTACAGCCATGCATATGTAAGCATCGATCTTTCACCCTCGAATTTTTGGGTTTAGGGGATGTCTCAATCGGCTTAATCTGGGGGAAAGTATCCCCCTACGTGAAGCACTAATTTGTCTCCTTTATTTTAATTTCGGTACAATTATAGAATACCCGCTATGAAATAAGTCCACGGTATAATCGGCTACACCGTCACACATGCTTCACGACGTATCCCGTGGAGCCACATCAGGGAAAAATTTTGGACTTAGATTTTTGCAATATTGCTAACCTTGCAATATGTTACTGTGTACTCGACCCTGTCGACCAGAAGGATGTATTTACGATGTAGCCGGTGGATCCGGCGTAGCCTCTGAAGGAAAAACATTTCGACTTTGGTTTTTTTAACAATATTTCGTAACAGTATTTGTTATTCTAGGCCCATATTTTCACAATGTAGCCGTGTAGCCATTTTCAGGATAGCTTTGAACTTGGTCTATTTTTACAATTCCACGTATCCCCGATCATTTCGCAATAACACAGTAGTTCTTAATGGAGATATAATGATATTAACAGTCAGGGTAGAGGTTAGGGTTAGATTAGTTTCGTATACTGTTTTTTTGAAAAATAGACTTCATTGTACTAGGGAGCTGCTAGTACAACATTAGTTATAGGCAATGATGTTGTGAAAATGTGTGTGATTTGTGAAAAAGGCTGCATGCCTACTGTCAAGAAAGTTCAGACGATGCAACATTGAAGGTGTTTAAATTTGTATTAGTTTACCCAGTATCCTTATTCATGAATGGCTATTTTTAATCATGTGTCGATAGCTTTGCAGGCCCGTAGCCAGACAAGGTACTGAAGGGGGCGAAATGGCTGAAAGGGGGGGGGATTATTCAGGGGGCCCGGAATGTGTAAAAATGTATTAGGTCAGAGCAACTTGAAACATTCTAGAGGGGGCGAAAAAATTTTCGGGGGAGCTTCGCTCCCTTGGCTCCCCTTGACTACGGACCTGTAGCTTTGTTTTTAAATAGTTTGATTCACTCAAAACAACTGTTTGATTAACTTAACTAGAGGATTATTTGTCACGATTAGCTGATGTTTCTTAATATGTTTGGGACGACTGCATATCCCCTGAACGTTTGTGTGTGTGTGCGTGTGTGTGCTCAACTCACGAAGTGTGGGTAGAGCTTTCGTGGTTCTGTGGGTGAAAATGTCTGTTTCTCTCTCTTAACGCTTTTATTTCCTACAAATTGTGTCAGATTTTTCTGACATTTTTGGTGGATGACCCTTACAAGTATGGCAACACATTTTGTTCTTCTGCAAAGGGTTGGATGTAGGAATTAGGGGAATTTTGATAATTTTCTGATATTTTACAGCTTTTACTCTTGCGGTAGTGTTTTATTTATCGTGTACGGTGTATGTATCGTCTATGGTGTTTGTATCTGGGGTGAGCCTTATCTGGAGGGAGTATATGTTCATTTATCAAGTGGAGGCTTGAATTTCATGCTACCCCACAGAGCAGACAAAGTTTGAAACAAGAGAGTACTTTTTCAGGAAAGTTGCTGGACTGGAAAATATTAGGCGACAATTAAGTTACTTGTTTAAAGATCTCCAACCATCTGCTTGTTTGAACATAAGAATTGATGTTTCTGACAAAACCTAATTAAGGTCTAATTTAAGGTACGGTATTAATATGAGCAGTTCTTTAACATTAGTGAGGAATTCTGAATAAATCTAGGAAATGCTTATCAAATTTTCACTGTATTTTTGAGGGCTTCTGTATTCCCGTCATTTGAAATTCGGTTTTTGTGTTTATTTTGCCCTTGACCTACGTTTGCTGGGCGAAAATTATCCTAGCAACCAGAAAAATTTGTCTACTATTATTTTACCCCTCTTCACCTCCTGTTTAGCTATGTATACCATTATTGCTTGCGATAACCATCGGGCAAGAACCAATTACATAGCGGGAACTTCTACTGAGGGCACCCTAGAAGCTTACTCTTCCTTCTCCATTTTGCTTTCTATTCACCGTGTTAGCACGTTTCGATTATCGTCTGATAAAACATTTGTGAAAATTTGAGTTTTGGGACTTTGTCGTAATTATTCAATAAATACACATGTTTTCTTTGTTGAAGAGTTATTGACATTTATTTTGTATTTCCATAATTTGAAGTTTTGATTTTGTGTTTATACTGCGCTTCTAAACCTTACCGGGAATTTTCCCCTTGCAACGGTAATACTGTAGTGTATTTTCGGTGATAACTCATAAATGCAACTTTTGGAAAGTGGGGTCGTGTTTTCTTGGGACATTATTTCCAATGTATTTAGATCATTATTAAGTACTTCGGGGGGGGGGGTAGGGGTACCAAAAGCAAAGAAAGAGTACGTTTAGACTATTGCCATACAGCCTATGAAGAGAAAACTGTTTTACTGGACTTTTCTTCAACAGGGTAAGTGAGACTCCACATACTAACAACTCAGTTTGCTCTTTCTGAACAAAGTCACACATAGATCCACTATAAATTTGAGATCAAACATAAAACCAAGCAAATACCACAACACAGATCTCCCACCAGATATCGTCGGGCCTTAAATTGTCTCACCCCTCTGTCCCTCACCCCTCCCACATTCATCGTTTCACATTTGACCAGAACTGATCACACATATTCAAGATTTGGATCAATCAGGTGTTGGAAGGGGAAATGATGGCTAGCAAGAGAAAAGGCCACCCAACAATTGTTCTTATCCACAAGACCCCTCCTTTATGATTTTCCAAAATAAAATATTAAAACTTGAATAGTGGGGCACATGCAGTTATGAAGCCATTCAAAAGGGTTGAG
>WURT03163534.1:0-10653 GCA_009936505.3 Holothuria glaberrima | reverse complement strand
ATAGGTAGGGTAATGAGTGCTAATGTAACAATAAGATTTGTAGTTACAGATCATGGTATCATAGGTAGGGTAATGAGTGCTAATGTAACAATAACATATGTAATTAGAAATCATGTAAGCATAGGATGGTTGATGAGTGTTAATGTAACAAAATAATGTAGTTAAAGGTATAATGATAGATACTGTACAAATGGTTATACAGTAAAACCATATGTAGGTGAACTGATGATAGGTGGTTTAAAAAAATTAAGTAACAGGAGACTATGAAGTAGTGGGTATGTAAAGAAGACATGGAAGGATTGATATTGTAACAATAGGTATTGTTTTAATGTAACAATAGGTATTGTATTAAAGGAAGGGTTAAAGCAAAATAATTACTTTTGATGTGTGAAAGAGGAACTAAATCTAAGTATTTTGGTAAAACTTTCATTTAATTCTGATATAGTTCTCAATATATCAGTAAATGAAGCAACTAAGTTTTTCACCTAAAGTGAGCTTGAAGCACGCAGGGGTTATATCATCTCCTCACAGTGATGATGTAGCTTTGTTTTCTTTGTTTTTCAGTCTGTTGTGTTGAAGATAATAGGGTTATGAGCTGTCCATGGAAAATTTGAAGTCTGTAAAATTCCTGTGTCCCTCATTCATTTACATTCCAACAATATGGGATTTTGGAGGATAAAACTAGCTGCACAGGTTAAATAAATGCAAAAGAGTGCTTATTAATGTGAGGCTGTGATGTATGTGCTTGCTTCAAGTTCACTTTGGGTTTGAAATGTGACAACTTTATCTGCTTATATCTTGAGAACCACACATCGGATTTCAATGCAAATTTCCCCAGAGTGCTTAGAATAGAACAAATACCTCGAACAAATACCTCTCTAATATATCAAAAGTTTGTTCAAGGTTATACCATTTGATTAATGAGTAAGATACGAAAAAAAAATGTCAAAATAAATAAAACATTAAAATAAGTGTAATTAGATATGAGGGTAAGCAAAGGTGAGATTAACATGCAAGAGTGTACGATATGCAGAAGTAAGGTAACATCATGGTTAGTGCATGTACATATTGATATTACCTTTGCCACTCGGTGAAACACAAGTCTGAGTAGCAAATAGTGTTCATGGCAGACATTTGGTATGTTAATTGCAAGGTACCCCTGCTGCCTAGCGCATCTGTTTACCAGGCCAATGAAAGGCATCTTACATGTGTTCTGAGGCATCGCCAGTTTTTTGTTCAAGTTTGTTACTTTCCTTCTTCTCTTTAATTAAAATTTCTGTTTCACAGTCTGAAAATTACGTTTCAAATCTATCATTTCAGATAGAGGTGGAATGAATGGCACAACAAATCAATGCAAGAGACTTGATTTGCTAAATATTTAGATTTGATAAGGATCATTTCTAGACTATAGAGGAACTACTATAACACACTCTTCTAATTTTCAGTGAAGATTCACTTGAATTTTTCTCTAGGCTAATGATTAAAAAAAAATACTTTAGAGTAGCCGTTTATATGCTCCTTTGAAATCAAAATAATAGATAGGTCGAAAATACTGAAATGGTGAATGGGGTTCCTGGGTTGCACTTACATCCGGAAATAGTGCATCATACGGACACATACACCATCGGCGATGTGGAGTTTTAGTTAGTCGAAGTTTAAGTAATGTCTGCTGTTATTTGCTTGTGATGAAAGATATAATTGGACTAAATTGATAGTTTTTCACTTACACGTGGTAAACACAATCAGCATTCTGAAATATAAAAAAAGTAAAAAAGGAACTATTGAGTAAACGATTTGGGTGGAAACACCGTAACAGTGACGTCATAAATGGTATCATGAATACGTTACAATGTAGGCTAAGCTTAATGAGATGTAAGTGACTCATTTTATGCTTTACTTTCTGTTGTGCATTAAATCTGTAAAGTATATACAATTACAAGGGAGATGCCTTCTCTGTTATGTACAATATATGTACAGAATAAAAACATATTTCGTTTCTAAATTGCCATTGGGTGTCAAATATTTTGAAATGTCTAGTGTGTAGTTTTATCAAACGTAAAGTTTTTCATTATCTCTACATGTTTTGAGAAATAAAACAAAAAATTAGTAGTGTGAGTGAATTTACGACTGTGACTGACAGTTTTAAGACGTGTTTTAAGTCGCTTCTCCTTCAGTCGGGAAGAACCAACATGTTGGTTCTTCCCGGCTGAAGGCGACGCGACTTAAAACTTTCTTAAGAAAGCAGTCGTAAATTCACACACAGTACACGACTGTTGGTGATACAACGATCGAGTTGAGTTGCGGTGTGCAAAGTTGTGTAGTGTGCGGCTAGCTTTAGAAAGCCCATGCAGTTATCAGGTTATAGCGGTCTCGAGGAGCATAAAAGTGGATTGAATCGTCTGAATATGAGGACACATCTCCAACATTTTGAGATCATTTGAAGTTGCATTGAGCAGCATTGTCAGTAGTTGGTTACATTAATAAAATTATGCTGTCTGGCTGCCTCTGCTGGAAAGGGAGAGTTGTAAAATTAAAGGTTTGCAAAGACTGCCAACTTGAAAGCCGCTGTGTCAAAGTGTGAAATATTGAAAGATATGCACTAGTTATGCTTATCTTCGTGGAAGTTCCGAATCTTACTTCCGTTTAGCTTGTTGTAAGATGGAATGAGCCAGAGGGAAGTGGGTATGCCCAAACCGTTTATCGTACTCCTATCATGTTTCAGAATGTTTCTTCTTTGTCAATTTATTAACAAGAAGGCAATCCAAGAAATTGCTGATCTCATTCCAAGACGTCGGTTTCCAGTAAAGCAATAATCTCTCAAAACGGAGGAAGAATCTTGTTGTGGGTGCTCACTTTCAAGTCAACATCTTTGATGTACTCACTTTAGTCCTGGCAGACGCCCATAATTGTGCCAGTGAAGACAACGTTGCAGAAAAGTATCATATCAAAAGTAGTATTCCTAGCAAAAAAAAATTAAAAATAAAATAAAAAACACCTAGCAAGTTTCAAACTGTTAGCTTAAGCGTCGGTCAAAGGCGGGCATTTGGATCAAAGGTCAAGTCACCTACAAAACAAGACCGATCGACTCGGAGCCCTTTTTGATACAGAGTTACCCTCGATCTTAAGTCCGAATTTCCTAGATAATTACAAGATGGAAGTAATAATCATAGGCGTACGGGACCCGTCCATTTTGGGGCAGAAATTGTTTTGCCCGAATCTCAAAAAGTCCGAAATTCTTTGCACTGCACAAAAAAGACCACTAAACCATTACATGCGAACGAAGTGCGCGAAAAAAATTGCACATTTTTCGGGCATTCGATCAAAAATTCCGGAATCCAGGAGGAAAAATTCGGGAATTCAGGAGGAAATTCGGACAATCTTTTCACTTTTACTTTACCTCTGCCCGAATTTCAATTTGAGTAAGGTATTAAATGTTTATGTCTTGTCTACTGTTACAAAGGCATACTGAACTGGATTTCGGAGACCGACTTTTTGGCGCTCAGAGACCGAATTTTGATTTTCACGGGGTGTCAAACCCCTCCCCCAACACCCCCATATTTACACCCCCATATTTACGCCCCTGCGACTGGCCATCAAAATGTCTAACAAATTGGGAGACGTGTGTAGTTGTTGCTCATGCGGTAAATTTGACGTCCAAAATGGCAGTACATGAAGAACCTCTATTGGGACCAGCCAATTATGTGCATGCTAACGCGCATGCACATAATTGGATGAGCTGCCATATGAAGTATGTGGGCGTGGCATATTAAAAAAAATCCCGATGGTTTTTGTGGAGGTCAAAGGTCATTTGGGGGTAAAAAAGTGATCAAACAGTGAAGACCTTGAAAAGTGCTTGTAAGCATAATAGCTCTAGAGTTAGATGAGATTTTGAGGCTCAGTTTCATAATAGCTCTAGAAGGATCTCATACTTAGCATGTAGATGACCTACATAAAGTAATGACCACTAATTTTGGATGGAGGTTAAAGGTCATTTGGAGTCACCAAATGTTTAAGGGTGATAAGGCTATATACCCGATATCTCAAAAAGGATAGTTTGACGGATATCATCCTTGGTATGTGGATGCACCATATTCTGTGCAACATTTCCACAATTTGTGTAGAGTTCAAATGTTGTAGTGAGCATAGATCAGACAGTGAATACCCTGGGAAGTACTTATAAACACGAAATCTTTAAAAGGGTGACCTTGAGGGATCTTATACTTGGAATGTGATTGACCCATATGGAGTAAGTGGTGCCTTGCACCTTAGGTAGAGGTCAAAGGTTATTTGGGGTCACTCTGTTCAAGTGGTTAAACTTTGGAAACACTTGACATCAAGACGGGTCCGTGATGGGTCTCATTCTCTACATGTGGATTACCTGTATTGAATACTAGATTGCATTTTTTGTATTTTTTTTCTTTGTAGCAGTCAAAGGCTATTTGGGTCAACCGAGGTAAAAAATGTGAAAACCCTGAAAAGAGTTAAAAACGATTTTTAGGGTAAGCTTGGGCCAGGCCTACATTATACTGCAAACAACTCGACGCGCGGAGCTAGTTAATGTATCATAAGGGGGCAACGAGCGTGCGTACACTCCAGACTCGCTGACAGTGGATACGCACTTATAGTTTTAATGTATGGATATGGCGCCAAGACTTTACTTCTAACTAGAAACTGGAGAAACTTCAACCACAGGTGTTGCAGGAGCCCAAACAATTTTGACCCATGCCATCTCCCTGTACCTTGCCAGTGCATTCTTCCATCTGATGCCCATTACTTAGCTGTCCTAAACTAAAGAGCCAGGTTTAAGATATAGATTTTACTTTTAACATTACCCTTTAGCCCTTATCAATCACTAATGCATGAGCCAATGATAATTAGTTCTCTATATGTAAAACTAATTTTTTAGTAAGATGCAAAAATCTACACCGGGGTTTTTAAATCACAAAAATGTTGGATCTCAGTAATAACATGGATGAATCTGCCTTCAAAATGACTGACATGATGCAATACTTGTTTGTGTAAAATCAACTAGAGAAGGACATGTAACAGTTGATGTTCCAAAAAAATTTTATAGCAAATTTGCCTTACTGAACCCTATCACTGTCACCTACTTTACCCTACATATACAGTGGCTTGTTTGACAAATTGGGTAACACCAAAGACAGATTGCTTAGTATCTGTGGTTAAGTAATAACACCTCCATAGAATCAAGCTGTAAAAAAGTAACTTGTCTCCTTTAAATTTTCATTTGAACCACTCCTTCCTCAATTACATGACAAGCACATATCCACTGGACCTGCCACTAGCATGGGCTCTACATTGACTCAAGCGGACTTGTTGAATGCTGGCCAACATCAGATCAAGTAAATGTATCCAATACTTTACATTGAGCAGCTGTGTAAACTGTCCATAAGTCCTTGCATTCAAACATAGGGAGCAGGATTCACACCCTTTAAAGTTCAGTGTAATTACGTAAGAGAGCAAATGGAAGTAATTAACGGCTATTCTTTTTCACGTTAGGTTTATTATTCTTACTGCTGATTGCAAGGTCGTGGATCCATCTCCAAAAGTGGGGGGGGGGGACTTTTCACCATTTGCGAATCGCTGTCCTGGGGGAGGGCCTGAGGGGAGGGGGTGTCCCCGCCCCCTTTGGAAAGTTTTTGCTCACGTAAGGTGGGCTGGATGCAAAATGGTGCTACATTTGGTGCTAAATTTGAATTGAATATCTCACCAAAAATTTCTACTTTTTTAGGAAGTTTTTTTTTTCATTTTGCTTGCTTTATTGAATTTTTTACTTAGTCCTTGGGGTAGATCAAAACTACACTTCGTGAAGTGAGTGAACAGTAAATTGTTAGACTTTACACCATTAACGAATCGTTGTCATGGGGAGGGGTCTAAGGGGAGGGGAAGGTGTCTATGTGGCAAATGGTGCCATATTTGGGTAAAATTTAGCTTTTAATATGTAGTGTCAATTTGTAATCACAGTTTTAGTTTTTATCATTTTTGAAAAAGTGGGGGGGGGGGACTTTTTGGCGATATCCCCCTTCCAAAAAGGTGAGGGGGACGCGTCCCCATGATCCACGCCCATGGCTGATTGCAATTTTTATCGTTCAACAGTCTCTTAACTCACGCACGAATACTTAACTGCAACGGAATGTCTGTGTCATGCCTTTGTTACAAATTGTTCCCACGAACTTGCCGGTGATGAGCATGTCAATCACCATGTTCTCTCTGTCTTACATGTAGATATGGAAACAATTTTCAGTTACAGAAGACATGAAGAATTGTCTTCACACTTGTCACTGTTGTTCAGTAATTGTTCTCCTTTTTGTTATTTCATAACTTCCGGATTTTATTAGAATTAACCTTCACGACGTGAAAATAAAATATATGAGTCATTCGTATTCTTGAAGGGATAAGTAAGTGCAATGAAATTAAAAACATTTTAGTTCAGTCTGCAGGGAATTTTGTATTGAGACTTCTCCGCAGTTGTCTGAATCATGAAAAATATTACACCATACACGGCAGGTATCATATAGTTCGAACTCATAATTCAATGACTGAGGGCATACTACTTTCAAAAAGATACAAACAAGCCTGCAGCTACATATTGTATAGTTTGTTGATGGTTGAAAGTATCCCTTCCTTTCACTCTGCTGGTTTTCAAGATGTCTCTGATCTACTCCACAGACTCTCTTTCAAAAGAATGGAATTTTACATTTTGCAGGCCTATAAATTCAAAGTACTGCTTAATTTGTTTACCCATGCTAAAATGGAATCAAGATTATGTATTAAAATCAATCATTCTATACCCAATTTATTCTTACTTAGGTGGAAAATATTTGACTGTTCAGGTGTCTGTCATTTCTGCTAAAAAGGGGCGTACAGGGCTCCATACTATCTTTTGTTACGTGTCCAATTTCTCAGGGACTGCAAAGAGGAAAAATTAAATAACCTTATTGTATTCCAGTTAAGAAATAATTTCAATTCAAACTTGGAGGAAACAGTTCAATCGGAGAAGATTTGACAGGAGCACAGCACGACGATACAGTGCTGTACCATTACAATAACCTGACATCAAAAGTACAAATAGCCTGTGACTGCATTATTCAGGCTGCGACCAAGACAGATAACTGGGGGTTGATTGTGTGTTTACTTGCACTTTACTTTTTTGCCGACAGACAGATCTTCACTGGGCAGTGCAAAGGCTCTGCTTAGTTTGACCTAAATAGTAACATAAAATCTGATAAGCACATCACTCTCCTAAAAATCATGTGACATTGTTTTCATCCTGCAATACAAAACCGCTCAGATCACAAAAAATATTCCATGTTAGCATTCAGCAGCTTACCTTGGTTGTCAAATGTGTGTCTACAAATGTCTCATTAATTACCGAATTGTATTCCAATAAATATGAGCGTGAGGCGCGCCTGAAAATTGCTTTTCATAACTTTAGCTTTCAAAAATAGTCAATATGGTTTCGCGAAAACATATGAAAGATATTCTGTCCCCTCAATCAAACTACAGGAGGGAACCATGTCTCAAGTTTTCTGGCCAGTTTCTCGATGGGAAGGTGGATATGTCAAATCAAGAGTCCCGAACGTGGTACTTGTGTGGTTGAAATGCTACGTTTTCATGACGACAAAACGTAATTGTTGAAGAATATTTTTTTAACATGCAAACGTGAGGTACAGAGTAGTGTTGCCTTAGTGTTGTGTGGAGAAATGAACTGCACCTACAAGTTTTCACCAGTCTGTCTATAAATAGACCTGCCGAGTCATTTAATCAACGATAATACCGGTCAAAAGAATACAATGGTATGGCTGTGTGATTGAGTACGGAAATTTTGCACTTAAACTAATACTGTTCAAGCTACGTATATCCTATTTATCGAAATCACACCAAACTTTGAAAAAAAATTACTCTGCAGCATGCAAAGCATCCGACTTGCCTGCCCATTGAAATAACTAGACCCCCCCCCCCAAGAGTCCCACAGCACAACAAAAGAAAATGTAACACGAACGACAAAATTCTGTTACAGAAAACTACACGCGCAAACCTTACTTGGTGAAAAAGGTTGCGCCATTCAGCCATATGGAATAAAACTATGTCGGATACTTACTCAACACAGTTCTACAAAACGCGTTAAGCTCTTGGAAAATTTGACAATTCCGATGTAGAATTCGTTCTCCTTAGGAGAAAAAGTAAGCCCTAGGGAAGACTATTGACCCGCGAGATCGCTTACTTCGTTTTGTAACCGTCAAGGCTGTCTGAAAAAAAAAAAAAACTGAGGGAGGGCATACACCCTCCCCCACTCTTACCCATCGTTAAAAGGGTTCCTATCCTGACTACCCCTCCATAGATAAAAGTGAAATAGTACGCAATTGCGGAGATATTCCAGACCTTCACAAATGGTCTTTACTAAAGGCATAAGGAACAAATTCTACAGCCGGTGAAGTTGACCGAAAATGTGTGGAGACGTTTGAAAAATTTGCCCTCATTGAGAGCAAATAAGCTAAACGGTCGATGCTGCTGGCCTACCATTTGTCGAGGATTGCTCTGCATTGTGTAGACTGTGCACCTTCCTCTTTCGACGAAATGAAATATCCTTCATAGTATCAATTATATACAGTAGGTTAAAATTTATTATACATGTATTAATGATATTGACAATTAAAAGCATCATTCTTCCCTCTCTGAACTTCATTTTCCGATAAAAAGATGTGCCGGGGACTGCATCCACCCTCTTTTACCCATCATTCATTCTCTGCTATAAATACGTCTAATCTAAGCTGTGGGGAATTTGTGGTCGAAAATAAAGATTTTCGTACTGCTGACAGTCTGCATGAAAACTACGACACAATTGTCAATGATTTAACTAGCAAAACCTATACCAGAGTGTAATAACGAATTTCTGGGGGGGGGGTGCCCTGAACCTAAGGAATTTTGCTATTCTAACTTATCGGAAACAATGACACATGTTTCAATTATTCTTCAGTCATGCACAATGCATTAGTACGAAAAAGGACACGGCTTCAGTATTAATTTATGCGGCAATAATAAGAGGTTATCTTCCTTATAAAACTTCGAGACACTATTTCTGAACCAGAACTGGTAAAGACGTAAGTCTTTAAGTTCTAATATACCCAGGGTTAAATTCCATTGGACAGAAACCATTTGAAACCATGCAAGTTCCGAATGGTTTAGAGTGTGTTTTGGTCAATTTTCCATTCAAAACCATTTATTACCATTTGAAACCAGTTATAAAACCAGTCGAGATTACCATTTTCATTTTTAAGACCAGTTGGCACCATTCATAACCATTTAAAAACCACTTGAAACCATTCAAGACCTTTCGAGTAGAATGTGTTTTGGGCAAATGGTCCAAATGAAATAAATTTCAAATTTATTCTTTGAGAAAAGACTTTAAGCTTGCATTTGAATGACAAAAAGGTCTTTGGAAACACCACAGTACAACGATATGAGGAATATCTGTTCGTTGAATAAAAGGTAATACTGTGTTTCTTAGAAAGTATGAAAAACTTCCAAGTACTCGTCAACAAAATACTTCACATCAATAAGCTTTTGTTGTATCAGTGCAAGATAGTTGTAAACAATAAAGCTCGTTCTTAACAGTCGAAACTTGTACCAGTATGTAGTTAATTTAGTTTTAGGGTCATCAAAAATGTATTATTTAGCTCCGTTAATGACCAACTTGTTTTTAAGACCTGCTGGTAAGGAATGTTTTCATAACTGAAATTTAAACCTTATCTTTTGTTTGGAGTTAGAATTGACTTGTGCTCTAAATATAAGTATTTTATACTGCAAATTATTTGTTTATATAATTTAACTTACAAAGAAACCCGAAACTGATGTCAGCTTCCATGTTAGGACGTTCGTACTGAATCAAGAATCAACCCGGTAGAATGAGAGAGTCGCCATATTCGTCAAGCCTTCCTGGGTGTAATCTACGAGGGTGTTCAATTATTTGTCACGAAAGAAACCATGAGACATTTCTCGTAAGAAACACAGGGTTTCAAAAATGGTAAAAGTAAATTGACTTTTTCTGTACAATATGATCGACCAAAAAAGTTCAATGCGGGAGGATTCAAATAATATCATGTTTTGTTTGGTATTTATTCACAGCTGGTTGTAAGACAATTTTATTCTTTAAACAACTCAACATCATATTTTTTAAAATCTTGAATCCAGTGCTGACCTATAGCGTTATTTCCCTGTCGTTTCTTAATAAGCCTTAACAGGGCCGGGTTAACGAATTTGGGGGCCCCGAGCACCAAACTTTGTAGGGGCCCCTCGGACAGTCACTTGACTCTAAACTAAACTGATATGATAGATTGGACTATACACGTAAACATACCTCTCCAGCGGCTGGGCACTTTTATACAGACCGTAAATGTTCAACAAGTTGAGGCCAAAAGCCAGATGTATCATCGCAGTGTTGAAACCGAGATTTGCCAGAGAAGGGAGGGGGATTCTAGATTTTCTAGAGCTACAGATGTAGGGTATTAGCCCGAGGGTGAAGTATTTTACAGAACAAAAAACAAACAAGGTGCAATTTGATGCATTTTTGGTTTCGATAAAAGAGAAACCTATGCGGTCATGATATCGTGTGTATGTATGTATGTATGTATG
>WURT03163512.1:0-10653 GCA_009936505.3 Holothuria glaberrima | reverse complement strand
TGAAGTAAACATTCACTGCCAACAACTTTGAAGACCATGTAGCAGTCACCAGAGTTACAGGCAAACTTCACATTAGCCATTTTTTTTTTTTTTTATGTTGTGCTCATGGCTCAGTTTCATTACATTTAGCAAGGAACCATAGTGCCCATTGGGCTCTTGTTAATGGTTGCTTCCTAGAGGGGTGTTGTATTCAATTTCTTCTGTTCCCTATTCTTTACAGTAGGGGGGAGCGAGGCTAGTTGGAAAGATTTTCAGTAAAATTTCAATACCCTCCAAATAGATTTGACTTGAGGAAAAATTAACTTACCATTGTACTGTAGGGTAACAATACCCATAGGGGTTAGTAATTGCATATATTGAGAATAGTGGAACTTCTTCAGTTTCGGGTAAAATCAACAATAAATGTGACCCACTGAGATGTTCTGAATAACCCCACATGGGGCTAGGTGGAACATGGTATAGGGTTAATTGGAACTTGGTATGTACTGTAGTTACCTGTACTCTTTCAATTTGTGATATTATGGAAGGTTTAAATAATTTCACCAGGTGATGAAAAAGAATACCGGGTGATAATAAGAAATATACCAGTAATAATCTGGGTCATTAAATTCTAGCTGTCTATAGTGCTTCAAACAAATCCACCTGAAGCATGGGCAGCAATCCGGGGGGGGGGGGCAGGGGATGTTCCCCCAATATTTGAGAAATCGCTCATTGACTTTGATTTTTCACACTGTAAATTATTTGAAAATGGGGTCATTTCCTCCCCCCTCCCATGTTGAGAACACATCACTGCCAATGACCAGAAGTGGCCGTTACGATAGCTTTGTTATAGTTAGATAATTGGTGAACTTGCAAGTTGCTTTAATACACCAACAATCCTGAAACATAATGGATTAGAAAGTGATCCCCAGCATTGAGAATCACACCCTGAAAAATTGAAAATACTATAGACATATGGACTGAATGAAAATGGTATTGCAGAAAGCAAAATAAGATTACAAGGATAAGTTTTGAAATAAGTGCTAGAACACAACTTAATAACAACAAAATATGATGAGCAATTGTAAAAAGAAATGATGCAGTCTAGTGCAAAATGAAATTTCAATGGTAACATTTACACAATATAGACCTACAGTATTACACCAAATGCAGCTAAAACCTAGAAATATTCAAAAACTTCCCAAAGAATGAGAGGGGAGACCCCCCCCCCGGACAGCAGTCCAAAAGACGGTTACCCCCGCCTGAGCTGAGAAAAGCTTTCTACACCTATGTACTGTATGTGTTTGTATTAACCTTACTATTCCATTTGACTATGTCATAATGGATAAATGAACAACACTGTTCTACTAAAGCATTCAATGGTGTAAGCTTCCTAGCAACAGCATTTAGCAGTTTGGTAAAATATTGAAAAACTATATGGGATCGCTTGTAAAAAGATCTTCATTTTTCGACATGTTTAGGATACTAACTAAATCCAAGATATTGTGGACTTACAGTACTAGTATGGGAAGCCACAAAGCAACCCATGGTCAGCAGACTGCAGACAAGCCCAGTGCCACAGGCACAGGTTTGTACAGTAGGGTTGAGCTGGACAACACTTGAGAGCAAACATGTTGGGGTGAAGAAGGCAGTGGAGTGAAATGACATTAAACTGATTATTGTTGTGACTCACCCATCACTTTAAGGGGTAGTGAGCATTTTGTTTTGGCAAGAAAAGAAAATAAGCAAAAAAGCAACTTTATACACACTTAGTGTAACAATTCAAGCAAGTTTTTGTACTTAGTGTGTTTGGTCCTTGGACTTCTCATATGTGGACAAAGCATATTGCACTAATGTCCTGGACCGCATGTTTGGTCTAGTGGTAGAGCATCCGCCTCTCACGCAGGAGGCCCTGGTTCGATTCCCAGGTCAAGTCATACCAAAGACTTTAAAAATGGAACCTTCTGCCGTTGTGTGTGATGCTCCACATAAGCAATGGAGTAAGGGAAAACAAGCCAGTGAGCCACAACTGGAAAAAAGGCTGTGGCTGGCTCGACTTGAACCAGTTGGTTGGAAACTGGGCTGTTAAACCTCATCTAACTACCTAACTAACTGCAGTAACGTCCTACGCGTAAATTGTCGCCAATTTACATACACGAGTAGGCTTACCAATATGGCTGCCTGCTGTAGCCTTGTGTGTAAAAGTTTGGACTTGCTCAAGTGGCTCAGTATCAACAGATTGTGTGAAAAACTTGTAATATTTTTTAAAGAATGCAAGCTCAGGTCAAATTCAGTAAGGGGAGATAGATTATTCTAACCTTCCGCTACTGAAGGATGAGAACAACAGTGGGCCTATTCATAGTGTGAGTCAACTGTGTGCACAAGGTGAACAATGGCAAGCACTTTCATCTGACTCTAGCCTTCAGATAGAATTGGCTAGCAACCCTAAATAGAATAAAGGACTGTCACTGTGATATTTTTCTTCCATTCCTGTTTATATTTTGTCTGAAATGTTGCAGATTCATCATCAATTTGGGCAAATGGTTGTAGTCCAGCAGCCATCTTGGTTAGCCTAACTTTGGTTAAATGATGGTGACCATTTTGGTCATGTGATGCTCTGACCACATACTGTCAGTGGTTTAGATGTCCGTGGTTTGGTCACATTGTATGAAAGCCAGGTCATTCCAGGTTGATGGCACAATGATTGTAATGGAATATGAATTGCAGTATCAGTGGCCGAATCTCTAGTCTCATTTTAAAAGCATACCACCCCACTGGAACAATGGTATAAATTGAAATACTATCACCTGGTACCACCTGTCATACCTCCTCATTCAGCTTCCAAACCTTCAACATACAGTATGCTGACATGAAAACGATGTTCTTAAATCTTTTCAGGAGTTATTTATGATGTCATCGTAGAACCTCCAAGTGTTGGGCAAACAACAGACGAGAATGGAAACCAGAAGCCTGTGAGTTGATGATTCCTCAAATATAAATACAGAATATGTCAAGAGTAGATTTACTTTAGGATCTTCAGTCACTCAAGGGGGGGAAAATTTTTATCTTTCCCTCTGGGAAACTTGAGATACTAAAGGGAATATACTGTAAACAAATCTTATCAAGAAAAAATTGCCGAATTTGGGTAGCCAGAGGGAACAAGTCTGCCACTTTAGCATGCTGTACCTTACAGAAGTTTTGTTACAGGCTATTGGCTTTCTTTGCAATGGGTTATACTTACCTAAGTCCAAATTTTGGACATTTGTGGGATTTTGGTCAGTATGCATCGAGTATAAACCCTGAATAAGCATACCCAGTGGTATAACTGTACCAGACATTGATAGTACAAAACTGGGAAGGGGGATTACCATACTGTAGGCCTATCATGGATTCCGCCAGAAACTCATAAAGAGGGGGGGGGATTTATTACTGCTAAACCCCAAGTCCTAATTGGCGCTGTCCTTGGCCAAAGTTACAAGTGAGACAGGGGGATCAAAGCTTGTTTCAAAGGCCCCTATAAGGTGCAATTTGAAGGGTTTTAAAGGCCATTTATTTATGAAAGTTCAAACACTGCTGCAAAAGTATCATCTTCTTAAGTAAGAAACCAAGATATTGAAAATTTTTTTATTTTTATGGAAATGAAAAGGTGGGGGGACAAATCCCCCCTCCCATCCCCCTGATGGAAACCCTGCCTATATACAGTAATGGGGATAGGGATAGAAAATGTTCATTACTTAGCAAGAAAGTCAAATTTCTGCAATTTTTCCCATTGGCCTATAAAAGTTTTGCTCCAAATACCAAACTGTATGTGGAAGGAACTTCCAGCTTCCCAACTTTTTTCCACATGACAAGAAATCAACTTTGTTCAGTACATCATGTACATACTGTAGCAAAGGTTAATATTGTCAAAATGAACAAAAGAGCGCCCTCCTTCCATACTTTGTGCTGGATGATGCTTTTCTTGAATTTGTTTACCCAAGTGTAAAACGGAATCTTACGTAACAAATCAATGTAACAAGGGGTTCATGTATACCACATAGATTATATATGGCTTATTTTGGACAGTTTTTTTTTTTTCTTTGCTAGGAAACGTCATGTCAAACTTATAAAAAATTTGGTACAAATGGATAGTTCATACAATAGTAAAGGTGGGTTGCCACATAAAATTAAAAGTTAAAGGTTTTGCAAGTGAGTCATCTACAGCTCTTCATGATTTACCATCGAATTATTGAATTTTGTATCTCGTTATTTCAGGTTGCCTTTATGCCGTACAGAGTCAATGGCCAGTACATCATGGAGGGACTGGCATCCAGTTTCCTGTTCACTATTGGTGGTCTTGGCTTTGTAATTCTGGACAAAACAAATGCACCATATATGGCCAAATTAAATCGTCTACTCCTTCTTATGGTTGGCTTCGCATGCATTCTTCTCTCCTTCTTCATGTGTAGGATGTTCATGAGAATGAAATTACCGTAAGTAATATCCATCGCTGACACTCAGTTGTGGCACAAAGAAGCTGTGAGGGGAGGGGGTAGGGGAAAGAGGTGGAGCATGTACAGTACACCTAAGGAAGAATATAGATAAATTTTAATATTTTATACTGCTGTAGTCTTTAAGATTGAGAAGAGATCAGTCTATAACCTTATAGAGTGACTGAGATATTTGAGCATTGTCCAACCTGTACCACTGGAATTTAGAAAATATGAAAAAGGGTTTTCAAAGTAACATAAAAGGATATGAAACAAGTTTGGGTTGTTGATAATCTGTGTTGGGGTGCAACACTTGACTTGGTCTGTGTAGTGGCCCTTATCAGGGTTGATTTTGGTTGCAGTGAAAAGAGAAACCTTTGCACCAATGGTGTGCTTGTTACACTCGGCTTTCACAATATGTGAAGCTGGGGAGCTCAGGCAGTTCTCATACTTGACTTGATATGTGGATACCCCATATTGAAAGAGCCCTATTGCTTCTGTGAAGGTCAGAAGTCATCTGAGGTCATCGGCAGTTAAACTATGACAACCTTGTTAGGTTACCACAGGTCAAACTGTGAAAATCTTGTATGCATGATGTATCAAGGTTGGAGTGTTTCTCATAAAGGGGTATGTACTGTATGCTTCACAGTTGTCTAGAACAGTTGCTTTGTAGGAGCTACACTCAACCTCAATGCATTTTTGCATTCTGGTTTACAAGTTTTGTTTGAGTGTACTTCGATATCAGTTAAAAATTGGTTCAGTGATATTAGTCTGTAAGAATTACATACTGTATGTACGTTGATATGCTTGCACTAAAGGCTTCAGGTAGGGGTAATATGTGGAGTGTTTTACAAAATATTTCCTGTGGTAAGAAATAGTCACTTGGGCAAAATGGGTAGTGTGTTAGTGTGCTAAACTGTGATAATTAACTTCTATCAGATAAGTAATGGAGTAGGGAAAACCAGCCAGTGAGCCAGGACTGGAAAAAAGGCTGTGGCGGGCTCGACTTAAACCAATTGGTTAGAAACTGGGCCGTAAAACCTCATCTACAGTAACTCTAACTCTCTCAGATAAAGTATTTAATTACTGTAATGAAAATGTTGCTAATGTGAAAACAAGATCTTACCAAACCATTTGTTGAGGTGGGTTTCCTAAGAAATCAGAATATTTTGATTAAATTACTACCAGGGTTCTAGCTACAGTAGGCCAAGTTAAGTGCTGGCAGATTTAGTATACTTAATAGTGTAGAAAGCAGAAGTCTGACTGCGGGGAAATAAGGTGAAGAATACCTCTGGAAACTTACTAGTCTTCAAGGTAGTCAATTCTGTGCCCATTAGCAAAGTGCAAAGTAACTCCACTTACAATAATATTAACTACTACTCTTTGTATATTTGCTTACTTGGATATAGCAGTAAGGAAAATGAACCAAACATTGTAACCTTGACCTTACATGTCATGAATTTAAATGTCTGGTGACATGAAAACTACTTAGTTGGATATATGATGTAAAAAGCATTAAAAATCCAGAAAATAGCCACAATTTCCATTAAAATCCATCAAATATTGACCATTTTAAAGGGTAGTTTCTATTTCACACTTGTATCATGAATAAACATGAGCTAGATATGCAAATATGTCACATCCATGATGGACATACCATGTATAGCTTATGTTAGCCTTTGTGTTTGCAACCTTAATTTCAAGGACACTGGTAGCATTGTTATCCCCTGAGGCGTTTATTATTTAAGTTTAAATTGTTTCATTGAGAAATATTGATACCACTCACCAAACTGTGAACTTTCTGATCAGTACTCTAATTAAGAGATAATTTATGGGTTAACAAAAGAAATCTTAATTCCCATGGATCTTTCACTGGAGTATTTAATTCTTTAGTTGATGAGTGAAAACAGCTCTTTTCGGTGGCATGTAACCAGACCATTAATTTTGTTTTCCTGAAAGACAAAAACCATAGCCCATATCATGCTTTACATCACCGAAGTAATTTTCTTATTTTTTCACAGAGGCTACCTCCAAGCATAGCACAACAGACAGAAAAGACAAGAGGGGGTTTGAGAAGATATTTTTCTGAGTTGATTATATCATTTTGTGCAGTAAACTTGAAGATCACTGTACATGAAAATTGTGAGAGAAACATACCAGAAGAGAAGGAGTTTAGTTGTCCCTTGGAAAGATCCATTCATACTGTGTTTTGGTTATGGGACAATTGTTTAAGACTTCAAAGAAAAGGCCCCTTACTTCCTTCTGAAAAGATAGGGGTAGAAATGGGGTCAAAGAATGATATTGAATCATATCATTTAAACTCGTGTGGCATGGATTTTAACTTTGCTGACATCATATCTACCATTAAAGACACATTTGAAGTGGTTTAAAGGGAATGATTGAATATCCACTGATAACTTTTAATGATGCGTGAGAAGTAAAAGATGCTATGTTGAGAGAACTTGTGCAGGAAGAATTTTGTTAAGCAGCAAAGGAGTAAGGGTTTGAAGTGGCAAGAATGAACTTTTCTCTTAATGTACCAAGTACACAACAATTTTATCATGCAGCAATCAAGATATGATAGCTGAGTGACCATGGGTTTTCCTCATGGTGTACATTGTTCACATTTACTAATCCTGTAGCTGTGCCTTTCTTTTCAGTTTGTGTTCTTAGACAAAAAGATTTGGATCTGTCCAAAACCCTGGAAATAGTCAACTTTCTCATATATTTTGTAACACAGCCTGTTTTCAAGTGTATCAATTTTCTCCACACAGGTACATTTTTTCACCACTGCCCCAAACAATTGCTAAGAACAGTACCTGCTACCAAAACAGCTGAAATTTTCACTGTTACCCACAGAAGTTTTAATCTACCTTATTCCACCCTGGCCCGCTTTTTTCAACCTTTTTCTGGTGTCCCAACTTCTCATCATTTCTCAGAGTCACAACCCCAGGTCCCAGCACTTTACTATTCTAAACTGTATTGCATCTTACTGTCATTAACGTGGGCATCAATAGAAGCATGCTGAAATAAGCCTGCAACCCACCCAAAATAGTCTCATACCTAGGTTGTGGGTTTCAACTTGCATGGATGCTTGGGAAACCAGAGTAGATCCACTGATCAGGACGGTGCATCTCTGTGGTTTGTCAGTATTGAAGTACCACATCCTTGAAGAATCATAATGAAGGCACATGTATTTAAGTAGAATTGATTTAGAATTTATTTTTAAGCTAACAACTTTTAACTTAAGTTTTGTTGTTGCAATTGGAATGAACAATTTTGTTTCACAAATAGATTGTCACTTAGATTGATGTTTTATGACTCCTCACCTGTAAGGTTATTTTCATTTAAAGCACCAGTATTGGAGGGAAAGTATGAAACCTGTAGATCAGGGTAAATTCTTCACAAATGCAAGTTTTAACCAAATAAAATGCAATGGAATTTGTAGACATTTGTATCTTTTCTGCATTCTCTTTGTTTCTCCTTGACGAAGAGCAGCCAATGTTGTGGTCTCAGGGGCAGCGGAGCCAATTTTAAGTGCGGGGACTAATCATCGAAGCGGCCCAATATGTTCAATACAATAAAAGCAATTTCAGGCAGCCCAAAATGACCACAGCAGAAAAAGTATGGGGGGGAGGGGCTAAAGCCCCCTAGGCTCCCCCCCCCCCGTCTCCACAGTTCCTGGGTCTTGTTCAAGACCCTTAGTATAGTAGAAATATTTTTGAACACACTACAGAACAATGTTGATTGGGAACTTCTGTCAATACGACCATTGTATATCTTTGAATTTGAGATGGATACTATATAGTAAAGAAAAATATTCCAAGTAGGCACAGTTTATCTGTCAAGCGTGCCCATTTTAGTAGAACATGTGAGAAGTACAAATACAAATTACAACTAAGTCGTGACCAAGACGACCACTGTTCCTTCATTGTTTACCAGATGCGCACTGTGCCCGGTATGCATACCCTTGAGAATGGATTTTGAGTGCACAAATGTTGAAAGACTAGCAATAAGCCAGTTCAGAGTTACCGTTGCATTCTAAAGGTCAAAGTTTATAAGGGTATGCGGTCTTCCAATGAGTAGCAACCATAGCAACGCATAGCGCACAATGTAGCAAACTATGCACAGCGCGTGACTTATGGTTGCGTTGTTCACCCTTATGACCTATGACCTGAAGAGACTGCACATGTGCAGTAAAACTCTGAACAAGCGTATTACTCTTACTCTGCTAGTGCAAAATTAGTACCATTTCTCAACTCCCTCCTGAAAAAGATTCGGGACTAATAAATCAAAACCGCTTACAATTCGAATTGACTTGTACCTGTTCAAATAACATGATCTGTTATTGTCATATCTGTGAGTAATTGTTAGTCTTCCACATACCAAGAGCTATGCAAGAGGCATAGTTATGATAATAAATGCAAGCAACCAGTCACAGAGTGCACAAAGGCGGCGATTTGCGTTGGACATTTGGGGACGCGTGGTTCAGAAACATCAAAATGATGCATATATAAACGTATACAAAGATCTGTATGTAAACATAAGTGGAAATGTAAACGTGCATGTTTATGTAATGAAGACTGATAACGGAATGGGCTCATGGGTGGACCCGAAGAGGTACAAATCTTCCTTTTTTCCCAGTGACCAGTAGCGTAGTTTGGGGGGGGGGGTAAAATTTTCTGTTAAAAAGTTAACGTATTTTAGGTGCTAAAACAATAAAAAAAAAAAAAAACCGGCATCAGTGACGGGCGTGTCCAGGAATTTTCAATAGAGGAGGTGCAAGGTTTCATTGAACGCAGGAAAAGGGCTGAGATGCAAAATGGGGCTCTATTTGACACCAACAGAGCGCCCATCAGTCAGTGTTGCTTGGCATAAATAGGCCTACTTCCTATAGTTTGACAGCTTTAGTGATAAGTACTATGAAAATCACATACAACCCTTACTGTCATCCGTTCACCTTCACTGTCACAATTCACTGCATCAACAACACGACTGGCTGTAAGTCCGAGTTAAATAAGAAGTAATCAAAATATGTGTTCAAATCGTGAAGTAAGTATCCAGCAGTAGATTCCAGTTATAACGGTTAACGTGTGCCTGGTTTTAATTGGTTAAGTTGTAGTTAGAAAATTATCTTTGTGGTCCTTTATCGTTATATATGCTGGTGCTGTGTTGGTGGCACTTATTCTGTCCTGTATACCGAGGGTGTTAGCTTTTTCACTGAGGTCGTTGTCGATCTTTGTAAATGTTTTGGGTTCGGCTAGCTTGACGTATGTGCTTGTGATGTTATCCGTGAGCAATTTGATGTAGTCGGTCTTATCTAATTTGTACATATTTCTCGTTTTGTCAGCTGGTACAAAAATCTTGTCACTTTGGTTGATGGTTTTTATATCTTCTCTCATTTTGTCTTGGAGGTTGTTCCTTGTCTTGAGCACAACACCAAATGCAGACTCATAAACCCCTCGAAACCAGAAATTGGAAAAGTCAGCAAACTAATGCTAGACAAAATCATCACATCAATAAGAAACGCAATAGACGTCCACCAATGGCGCAACACCTCGTCTGTATTAGATTGTTTCAACAACTTAGAAAACGAAAGTGAACTTAAGTTCGTTGTGTTCGACATAGTAGATTTCTATCCGTCAATCTCAGAAAACCTACTCAAAAAAGCCATTGCATGGGCCAAGACAATCACCACAGTTGCAGAGACAAGCATCAGCACAACTACATGCCAGAAGGTCCTTGCTCTATGACCACGCAGGGAACCCATGGTTGAAAAAACAAACCCCCGACGCTTTTGACGTTAATCCTTAACACCCTAAAAAAGGAAATAGGCTTCGATAGCGTAGGCCTCTATAGAGACGACGGCCTCGCCGTACTAAGGAACGCATCTGGCAGCCAAGCAGACAGAGTAAGAAAATGCCTCATTCAGATATTCGAAACTTTTGGACTTAAGATAACAGTAGAAACTAATCTCGCCACTGTAAACTACTTGGATGTCAACCTCGACCTCAGAACATCGCTCCACAAACCGTACACGAAGCCCAACAACCAACCGGTATATATCCACGCAGAATCCAACCACCCCCGTCAATAATCAAGCATATGCCTAATTCAATAAGCAAGCGCATCACCACCCTGTCATCCAACCGTGAATTATTTGACCAAGCAGCACCTGCATACAACAGAGCGTTGCAAGCTAGTG
>WURT03163491.1:0-10654 GCA_009936505.3 Holothuria glaberrima | reverse complement strand
GAAATTTTCAACTAAATGAAGCTTGATAACCAACTCGATCGATCACACGGCCGTATACGTCGCGTTATTCGCTACAGATTGCTTTCTGTTATAGATGCCTGCAGAAGATCTTGTTCCGAGTTGAAGGGATGCTGACTGTATTCGAAGATTGCTTACAGAAGAGAGACTCTTATTCAATTCAGGATTTTGCACGATGAGCATGTAGAACATGAAGAAACCATTCAATGAGAGTAATACACAGAATATGACCTGAAAGACCATACTAGCAGGATACTCAAAAGTTGCTAAAAAACCGAAAATCCATGAAATGCCGAGAAGAAGCCAAAATAGAAGAGTGCTTTTTAATCGAATTGACAATTCTTGGCGTCTATCATCTTTGTTCCAGACTTTAATTTTGCGACAACTGATTCGACAAGTGGCTAGTACGAAGACGATGCTGTTGTATAAAAACAGGATGAGCAACTCAAGGAGAAACCCGTAGAGCAGGACATATCCAGGATGTAGGAAACAACTGGGAAAAAAAGATATAAATACAAAAAGTCACACTTGCTGCGCTAAAAGAATGGTGACGCCACGACCCTTTCAAATGGAAATGCTGAGAAAATTTTCTTGTCTAAGCATTAGATAGCGATCAATAGCAGACTTTAATCATTGCTAAATGCACCCAAATTTGTACGGGAACTGGGAGTATAAACAATAGCGTGATCGCACTGGTCTATTGTTTATTCTCCCAGTTACCATGGTTCCCGAGGAGCTATTTCCTAGCATCCCATTAGTAACCCATTGTTTACTGATTTGGCTATGAACGGTTATGGAACATGTTATCCATGTTTGAGAAGCGATATGCATATTCAAGGTTCATTTTAATTGAATCAATCTCTCAACAATACAACGAAGAATTGAATGCAGTGATCTATTGCTTAACATGGACTGAATTATTTGTAACACAAACATGCGAATCTAAACTAGGAATGCTACAGGTTGGTGAAAAGGTTTGGAAAGTTTTCCAACCAGAAATTTACCGTGCATATTTTACTTTGACCTATTGCCAATATTTTAAGTGCTTTTACGCGAAACGTTTGTTCCTGTGATATGAAAGATGGGAGCAGGAGCGAGGAAGGTTGTGTATCCCACAATGCAACAGCTCTTTTAAAACAAACCTTTTAAATACATAATGCCTCAACAGAAAGCTTGAAAAGATCACTCATGCATACATAGTTTTCCAATGCATTCTGGTTTTGAAACTAAGAGGAGACGAAAGGGTTTTTCTAAACTTTGAAAATAAAGATTGATTGTGAATTTCAGTTTTTGTTAAAGATACTACATTAGAAATATCTTTTAAGATAATACCCACTAGTCACGTTCTGCTTCATAGTCGTGTGTGTCGTCCAGGAAATATATGACAACGGCTGCTGTTCCAGGTATAACTGAAAGTAACACATAAACAGAATCAATGAAATTGTAAAATGTTACAGGTAAATAAGTGCCTTGATTTGCAGTTAAAACATCATCAGTCTGATCCAGCCATTGCTCGATTTTTCTTCTCGTTGCTTGTACAATCACATTGCAGTCAGACAGTTAAGAACGTACGAGAACTTCAACCCTAAAACCAAACAATGCCTTTGTTTAACTTATTTTAAGACTGGCTTTACACTAAAATCTAGGCACATATTTTAGGGAACCATTTAATGTCACGACATTACCTTGTGGGTACTACCTATCTGCAAGTATAGATGTTACAGATTTGAAGACCCACTTATTATCAACTTTCTTCAACCGATTTGAAAAATGTACCTAGTAGAGTCATTTTATATAATTAACATAGAGAAATTCACTTAAAGGGATACATGACGCAACATAGTGCCTCACTCAACTTGAGCCAAAATTAAACTTTGCGAAGCATGGTTCTACCATAGGACACACAGATTTTAAATACAACGTAGTTAATCGATATCATGAAATTCAAGACTCCTTATTAAAGTTTCGTCTGTTTTGTAACATTATAAAGAATGTACTGTAAACTCACTCCATGCAAATACGATTCCTATAGGAATGAGGTGTTTTATGTTATGCTGCTTGCACTTCCAGATTAGCTTGTAGATGTAGAAAGCTTCAACAGACATCCACGCCATGGACGAGAGACAGAAGAAATAGATGACTGACGTCATTCGTCGACACATCTCTGGTTGGTCAGCTTGGCCAACGCCAAACAGGAAAGATAAGTACAGACCAAGCAGGGCAAGGCACAAATTGAAATGAACATGGGTTTGTTGCTTAGCCCTCACACTTCTGTAAACAATTAAATCGATAGTTTCCTCTGTATTTACAACATAAAAACATACCTAGTAAAGTGAAAAGGGCAAAAGATTACTTTAGAAGTTGCGGCCTCTTTGTTAAATCTCTTCCATGTACCCTTGACAAAAAAATAACCATCATTTAATGATATCTCTTTAGTCACATCGACTAATCGTTTTTCCCTCTTTTTTGCAGGGTTTTGTGCACTTTATCGGTAGCATTCCTTTCACTTTATTTCCTTTTATGTCCTTTTACAGTTTTCTATAAAACGTAAATTTTAATTGTCTACAATATTAACATAACCTATTTCTCCCTCCTTAATAAAAAAGTTAACGAAAAGCGAGTTTTTTCTTAGATTGGTATTCGAATCATAATATCACAGACGTTTGCTATTACCCGGGATGTATTGTTACTTTATTCCCTTCTTATAGTTTATAGCATGATTTTGGAAAGTTAAGTACAATAAAATATAGCTTTCAATATTTTTAATTTGAACCGATCTTGCAAAAGTATCTTGGTAACACTACCTTAACACTATCATACAAATCAGTGATATGGAGAGACCAATAACGGACATAATACAGCCAATAACAGAAATCAACTGAAGCGCTAAATGAAAGTCTGTCTCTTCTTCATCGTATATCCTCTGAAAAATTAGAACAAACCATAAAGTAATAAAGTTAAAAGAGAATATTGCTTTTATGGTTAAAGGTTACTTTTCAAAATATTTCATTCTTTTACTACTGCAATTCACGTAACACTACATAGAATAAATCATGGTAAATTAAAAGAAGTTATCGGGCTTAGATTTTTCTAGAAATAAAGTTAACATAGTAAGTTCATAAAGAGAGTATGTTCTCTCGAACGTTCGAATTTTCAAATGAGGCAACATTAATAACATTTGTAATGCGTAATAGTTTGGCAAGAAAATTACTGCCAGGGTTTAATGATGGAACTATATGGAGCAATAGTGGTGAAAGCTGGAGATATTGCTTTGTGGGGAAACCGGAGTCCCTGTGTTTCTTCTAACTTTCACCCGTTGGTGACATTTATTTATTTATCACTTCAAAAGACAACCTTGGATAATATTTGTAGTGTTGTAAGTTTTACGTTACACTGTTTTTGCAAAGTCACTCTCTATGCTTCCTCCACTATATTCGTTTTTTTTTATGAATAAACATGACTCACCACAAGTACTGCAAAACTTGTAAGGTGATTACAGGAACAAGTGACATTTTCGAATCCTGATGACAGCTTTCTACATCCCTTCTGTGACCATATTCCTTCACCACTTTGTAAAGTACGTTTCCAATATACGCACAAAAGCTCCACTTCAGTAGCGTTTTTGCTTTCGTTCAACATCTAAATGTAAACAAGACGCCAAGTTCACTTTACATATAAAAACAAATATATTTTCAATTTTGCATGCTGAATTCTTCATTCTTTGAAAAGAAGTAATACAGTTTATAGGAGTATTTAGATTTTGGTTCTACTCCCATCTTGCCAGACTTGTGGCTTTTTCATAATTGCCAGGAATTTACATTACATTTCTAAGTACTTCTCTTCTTCTTAATGATTTTAAATTGATTTTATTTTTCAAAATGATTTTATGTTTACTCTCTGCGTTGGTCAACATCACAATTTGTTTTTGACCACTTGCTGTCTCCTGTTAAGTTCAGAATTTATTTATCATTTACATTGTTAAAAAGGAAAATGATGACTTACATTTTTGTAGTAATTGCAAAGAGTTAAAAGTGAGTGATAAAAGCTCAGCAATATTATAATTACAGTAGCAAATCATTAAAGATATTTGTGAAGTGAAAAGCCACAAATACGGTAAAACTTTTGAGACAATTACAGGAAAGGGTTACGTTTTACAATCCTGATGACTTATGTAAATACGGCTAATGCAAGATAATGATATCTCGAACTATGTGTATGTTTGAGAGGTACAGTACACAGACAGTATAGACAGTAAATCTCTGGCTGATATAAGCACTACATGGCGGGACCATCAAAAATTAATGCCATGTCTTATATAAATAATACACCCAAAGGACGGAAATTACAAGCAAACAAAACAAATAAAAGAACACTTAGCGCCATTGATGATAACATTGGTTTTTGAGAACATATAGTTTATAACTTTTAAAACTTTTTAATTGTATGATCATTACCAAATCTGAAAACCTGATTATCACGGACGAGTTTCGAGGCAAGTCACATACAGTGACGTTGGGAAGTTCCACTCTAAAGGATATAACATAACTGCCGATGTATTCATCAGTAAATTCCCGGAAATCTGATGCTTGATTTTCGTCCTTTCTGAAGAGCCTTGGATCTTGATAAGTGATAAAGCTTATAGGAACAGTTGATATATTGGGGTAAACTGTAAGAAGTACATGGACACAAGGAATAGAGAAAAATGGTAAGATGAACTAAGCGACAGAATTTAATAATGGCATCTGTAATAATTTTTAAACCTTTCATTGAATACAAGCATAAACATTTAAACGGAATAGAAACTGCTGTAATAAAAAAAGACCACTTATAAGTCAAGAACATAAGACAGTTATAACTTCTAAAGAAACATTCATCACGCCCACATTCAGAGTTTTAAAAGAGCAGGACGGCTCACTTGACAAATATGAGGCAGGACCCACCAAAGGCTTGACATGAGTTCTGTGGTAAGATAGCACTCTCCATGAGATTATGTCGAAATTAACTGTTGAATGCCATTTTCTGGCAACTGGGCAATGATAGTGCGTACACAAGAAACAATGTATGAAATCGGTAGGGTTGTCACTCTGAAATTTTGGAATAATATAGCCAGTTATGATGAAATGATGAAAATCATGGGGTCTGGGGACTTCTACATGAGAAAAGTGGTAATGGGTGGGAAACCCTCTAAAAGCTCCTGGATTTAAGTCTGATCATAATTTTCCTTCATTAAAATACAAAAGATGAAGCTAAGAAAAAAAACAAAATCTGTCATAATCACCCTTTTCTGCCAATGGCAGTACAGACAATGGTACTGTAATGGGTGCTTCTTGGACTAATATATCGTCATCTGCCTTTTCGGCTGTGTATGTACTAGAGGTAATGAACGTCAAATCGCCTTCGAAAGCCAGTTTGGTCACCTGCAATGCGCTCACGTCTAAGTCTGGTAGAATCTGACTATAATTCTGACCATTTCTGTGGACGTTTGAAATCTGTTCCTCCATTAGTGGAATAACCAAAGGTACTCCTTCTGCCTGGTCAAGAATTTCCTCGTTCACCTGCATAATGATACTTACTATAACGACCACAGAATCAGTTACCTGGAAAAAAGAGCAAAATGTTGAAAGCATCCTTTTTTCTCTTATGGTAAAGGATTGACAGGTCACAAAGACTTACAGCACTATTGATCAGTAGCAGAAGTACTCATGAAATGGAAGTTAGGGAATCTAGTGCTTTATGAAAAGTTAAAAAGCAATGTTAATGCATTAGGGAAACACTCATAAAAACAACTAAAAAAACTTAGGTACCACACAGTAAGGGGTTTTAGTAGCTTACCTCAAATGAGGAGCTGCCGAGGGACACAATTCGTTGAAGATATTTTATAATTGCCTCTAACATTTGTACAGTGATATCGCCAATTTGATACTTAAGCAAAGCGAAACTTCTAGATAGTTCCACAACATTGGCGTCTGTTATACGCAACTGTAAAGACAAAATTATTTGGAAATACTATCAACTGTTTAACATAATCGTTCATCAGTTCATTGATCATTTCAATAACTCAGCACCAAAGTAACCGTTAGCTTATGTAGCAAGACGACTGATCGTAAACACGGTAAAGAATGTGGTATGAAAAGGGCACTTATGAAAAAGACATGACGACGTTATACTTCTTAGACCAGTTTGTCTTACCCATAATTTTCACACCAATGGGGTGTACCAATATCTTTCTGAGGTGTGTCAAAATTTAATATCAGACAATCGTTTGAAGTCAGTAGTCAAGCCAAAGGTGGCAGGGACACAGTACACCATGATGAGGCAATTTAATGAGGGTGCTTTCCGCTGTTTCCGATCAAGATTTGTGCACCTATCTTAACTTAGACTATGTAGTGCACTAGCGGAGATTTGTTTAAAAATGGTAGGAATAAAGTTTAATTGACGCAACATTTATTGTGTGAAAAAATAAAGGCAAATGGGAAGATCCCTCGACAGGGGGTATCTCCTTACCCATGGTATCTATGAATAAATTACTCTGTAATAATTTAACTTACAAATCGAAAATTCCAAACTGATGTGACCATCATTTAGTAAGTTTAAATAAGTGCGCTGCTGGTGAATTAAATTATTAATCTTTGTCATGGGGACCGTGATGAAACTTTCCTTAACATATAGCAGGAAATCTGGGAAATGTCTTCGCTGATTTTGCTGAATATCTACTCGGCAGAGTCTAAATAAAACGACATTTGAAGTTTAAGTTACCTGTAATAATTCGTCTATCTGCTTCTCTGGTGTGTCCACATCAAAACAGTTTTGTAATATTGGTTCAAGCCATGCGTCACCGCAAAAACGGGTTGCTATGGATAGGGTTTTATCTGTACAATGATAGGGGCAATGATTGAACTTAATCTATTTCTCATTCAAATGAAACTTTTCGGGAATGATATTTGCTGCCATAAAAGACTTGGATAAGGTAATGGTTTGATTAAACAAACGATGTCATTTTGAGTTGAATCATTTATACATACCGCTCTCCATGTGGGTGATTTGCTGCCTGTACTAAGCTTTTGCACATTGGTCCATGAAAGGATGTCGCTGACTTAGGAAGGTTCATGTGAAGTTCTGCGCCATTTCAGACTTACAACATGAAACATTAAAACATCAACTATTCGACACATTAGAAGAGCTTTACGTTTGATAGCAAAATACTTTCTATGGCTTTTTTGGAAGATCCCGGCACTGAAAGTCTGTAATTGAAAATTGATTCCCAATACCCTCAGAGTAAGTGGAAAATAGGTTATAAGCCAAAATTGAGCTACTTTGATTAGTAAATATTGAAAATCTTAAACTTACTTTGTGATAACTGCACATTACAAGTTTCAACTGATTTCACTTCTTTTCCAGTTTTTGCCAGAGGAAATGATAGTAATACTCCCCCAATTCTAATGACTTCAGCGGGACATTCTGTCTTATTCATAGTTGTTTCAGTAGTCATTTCACTCCCGATCATTTCTAGAAGGAATAGATGAAAACTGAACATCTCATACAAAAGTAAAATAATAAGCAACACAGGAACCTAGGATAACATAACGCATAGGTAGCTCTATAGAGCATCTGTACAAGCGTGCCTACTTCGTTGCCATTACACAACTCCAAAAAATCAATTCTATGGTTAGATAGTGATTTGCCAGCAACATAATGGATCGTTTGGTACAATGGTGATGTTTATGATTGAATTCAGTTTCAGACCTTTAGGTTCACTAACCTAGAATAAATATAGGACATATTGACACAGATTACCAATCTACATAAACGCAAAAGAAAGAAAATGTGTCATTAAAGACGGAAATTTAGTTAAAGTTCAAAGTTATTCTTTTTTGAACACTTTCAAAATAGTTGTTTTTCCTAAAGTTTTCACTTTCGTCAGTTCCAGTGCTTTTATGTTAGTTCACGTGATTATTGTTGTTCACATTACTTAAACTGATTTCGACAGTGATGAAATCTGAAGCTATCTGGTTAAAATATGTTAAAGGCGCTTTAAAATGCATACCCTTATATTAACATCCTATTTTAGCAAACGTAATGAAATTATCTAGCATCGTATCCTTGTTGTGAAGTTAATAAAGTCCTTGTTAGTGCATTACCAATTTCGCATAGTAATGGTAGGCAATTGAAGCTCGTATTTGTGTTAAAAATACAAAAACACTCATTACAGAAAGGTTATATATATATATATTTATATATATAAACATGTGATCTTGTAAACTAATGCAAAGTTTACAAGAAGCCATGATTTTCATTTTCCGCGCTTGTTCACGATAGTAGGTATAGGGTGGAATCAATGGTTTAGGATAGCTATATTCTAATTGGATCCGCTTTTAAATTAATCACATAATTCCTTTGATATAACAACATTAAAAAATAAAACGATGTGGTTTATGGACTAGACCATCTGCCCTTATTAAGGATCCGTTGCTTACCCTAAGCCAGGAACTCTTCCAATCTACTTACTCGAAACTTAAAAAAATAATACAAATGTAGGCACCTTACCAGTAGGTCTACAGTTGCCCATGTTTTTCGTATATCCTTCTGCACAGACACAGCTAATACCTGGGTTAAGGTCTTCACACATCTGTGTAATTGGCTCGCATATGTGGTCTGTGTTTAAACACGTGATAGCTATGAAAGCAAGGAAGAAATACCTGTTTTGAATTTACCAAGCAAATGAATACCCACAATGTATTCAGAAGAGTTATCGGTATTTAAAAAGTGTTAGTACCTTTATCGATATTTCCACTGTCACATCACAGATTTTAACTTTTAACTGAACCGAACAATATTAACGTGTCACCAACAACCTCAACCTACCTCTTTGTTATTGACTTCTACATTTACGTCTCCATGAATTTGAATAAAACAAAACATCAGCTTTTTTGGCGGGCGGGAAGAGGGGCTATAGCGGCTGCAGCATCACCAACTTTATGCAGAAAATTTATTTGATATATTCTGGAAGTTTATGTTAACTTTTGGCCCAAAAAGTTCTAAACTTTGGGGCAAAAGAGCTACAGATTAGTCCAATTGGAATTAGTCTGGAAACTATGAAGAAACCGATTTTATCATCTCATGAATTTTTTGAAACCTTTGGAGAAGAAACAGCGAATGCCTGGATTGATGTATTCTCTCCTTTTCAAGTCGAGTAAGCTGGGTTTTAAAATATCAAGTAACAGCATACTCAGTGTACACATATTGTTGCCAGTTGTTATTTTATGTCTTTCTGTAAGTTTGAGCGATCAGAGAAGATATTTCAATTCAGAAATAAAAGTAAATGTTTGAAGATGGTGTGTTATATTTCTCCAGGGACGCATAAGTTTTCCACAGCTCAACAAAAGGTTCAAGGTTTTATATCAGACATTTTAAGGTCATAAAGCATCTAGAAACATAATCTGAAAAAGTAGCACGTGGTTGTTTTTAACACAGTAAAGATAACAACAAAATTGCAGTCTATAAAATGTAGCTCATTATTGGTCCCTGATAATATTCGGTTAAAATAGATATTGTAATGGTTGGTAACAGTCTTAAATTTTAGGAACACTTTATGTCAGTTTCCAAACTGTTTGATTCCTCTAAAACTCTGCAGCTTTATACATAGCCCAAAAACTCAACACTTGCTGATTGTGTCTGTAATGCCTGTGTTTTGAAACAGTATTTTTAAGGTTTTCAGTCTTTTGCCTTAAATAGTGAGACAATATCGGAATATCACAACCAGCACGTTTTAGCACATTACGAGAACTGAAGTAAATAGAAAATTAGTCATAGAAAAATGAAAACTTTCAGCAGAGGATTTGTTTACACTAGAATTTTTTATAAAGTTGACTTTTATTTGTAACTGTGGAGAGATATATAAATGAAAACAAATACAAGTAAAGCAAACAAGTAAATAAAAGACATTAACATGCTTAAAACATAACCACGATTAACTATAAAAGATCCAAGGGAATGTAAGCTAAAGGAGCTTTGAATACCAATTAAACGAGGGAAAAAAGATCGAATATAAGAATGAGAATAAGAAGAGTTAGTTAGATGGGGTTTTACGGCCCAGTTTCTAACCAATTGGTTTAAGACGAGCCGGCCAGTTGTGGCTCACTGGCTTGTTTTCCCTAATCCATTGCATATGTTGAGCACCAAGCACAATGGCAGTAGGTTCCATTTTTAAAGTCTTTGGTATGACCCGGCCAGGATTCGAACCCTAGACTTTTTGGCTGCAACTCGGATGCTCCAACCACTTGGCCATGCAGTCGGTCGAGAAAAAGAAGAGGGAAATATTGGAACAAAAAGAATCGTGGAGAGTAAATCTTTGACGGCGTTGCACATAATCTTTTTCTCAATGGTTCACTTAAAACCAATTGAAACATGAGAAGTTGTTCCCACAGAAGACGCAGTCGTACAAAGCAATAAAATACCCGTCAGTCTAAAATCCATCTAGTCATAAAGCAAACCTCATAAATGGGGGGTTCCCTTGCTGTACCTACTCCCCCACGTGAGTTTTACTAACCTAGCAGATCGTCTTACAAATATTCCATTTTAGTTACCAAGCCATTGCTTACCACAGAATTCTGTGGTGCCAACTCTCTTGACAGTAGGG
>WURT03163490.1:0-28237 GCA_009936505.3 Holothuria glaberrima | reverse complement strand
TTTTGCATTGAAAATCGTCCCCGTAACAAAATTTGCCTGGAGACTTTGCACTGACACACTTTTAATTCCTAACAAAAGGCATCAGTTAATTGAAGGCGAGTCTTCCCCCTGAATTCCACTACTTTGCTTTCTAGGAATGCCCTGCTCCTCCATAATGACTCTAATGAACAAGAACAATCGGCGCAATTGTAGATCCCTCACCTTTGAATAATGCGAATATGTGCAGACGTTATTGATAGTACTTGCTTTACATGCAATCTGTGCCCCATGTGCTACCTTTTGAAGTAATATTGTGTAAAATTACGTATTTTAAGGATCTAAGGAAAACATTGGCATCCGTGAGGGGGGCCATGGCCCAACGTCTCTCCCCCCCCTGCGTACGCCACTGAACACGGCCACGCGCCGGGGCTGCACACGCGCGGAGCGAGGAAAATTTTATTACTTTTATTACTGATATGTACAATGAACTCAATGCTCATTTCCATTCCTGAAGCAAGGAATATTACAGGTGCAATCACAATTTCTTACACCTTGAATTTACTTAGCCTAGCTTTTTTCAGTGCATCAGTGTAGCGGAGCCCACTTTTGGTCGGGGTCCCAGGCTCAGCACAGTCCGAGCCCATAGGAGTTACGCCACTGTGAATAACCAATAAGTTAAGATAAAGCACCGCAAATCTCCGCGACTTCATAATGCATTGACTGTTTAGATTTCCAAAAAATGACGCAGAATGTCAAATTTAGTGCGTCGTACGACAATGAGTCCCTATTTTTAAATTTACTTTCATAAACAATTTTTTTATTGACTGAATAACGGAAATGAAAGTCATTTGTATTAACATAAATACTGAATGATAGGTGATATAACTTTTAGAATGATATTCATTATTTTAATTCTCCGTCTTTCACTTTCTGGACGTTTTTATTGCATAAAAAACTACTCATGGCAAAATTATTGGGGGGGGGGGGCTGCAGCCCCCGGTTCCGACGGCAGTGTTCCAGATGGAGAATATTGATGCAGTCAGAGTGCCCCTCTCACCTACACTTTATCAGAATGATGGTGTACTCTTTTTGCAAATTTATTTTACAAAAAATTACACGTGGGATATCATTGAGGTGCAATAATTTCATGTTCTTAAAAGTAGCCTCGTGAGGTCACGCAATACTGGATCAGGGTAAGTTGCAATGAAAAAGTACCATTCTTACATGGATCACTGTTATGCTGTGTGTGCTATGGAAAGAATATAAAAAGAAAATAATACTCTGGTTGAATCACATTGAGTCACAGTTTGAATACCATCATGATGTTTTAATGCGTTCAATTGCATTTTCCCTCAAACACGGTAAAAAAATCCAGGATTTTCAAAAAGGGGTGCCCGGGCCCCCCTGGATCCGCCCTGAATAATACAAGTACAAAAATCACGAAAAAATTCTACAGTGTGGATAAACCTTGAAATTTTAGAGGAAAAACCACTTATTTGAACAAAAATTGTGACATTTCAAATAACCATCAGAGAAATCAGATTATTTCAGTGTTTCTGGCTCAATATGCTGAATTATCCTTATTACAAATTGAAAAATACCAGTAGTGAAGGTAGGACACCTGGTTCCTGATAAACATCGTATCTTCTCAACATGAGTTGTTCAAGAAAAAAGTGTCACAATGTAAATTTTGGTGTCCCGCTTACACGTGAAACATTATAGCACCTTGCTGTTAGGAATTGTTCCCATACTGACTGTTATTGTCTTTCAGTTTTGTTAGATTGTTGAAGTATGTGAGTAGATTAAGGATTTTGAGAGTTTCTACGGCAAAATTCCAATGAAAATGAAACAAAAATGGCATTTTAAGTATTGACAGACCCTTCTGGTGTCCCTTGAAAATTTACATTGTGAAATTTCGCAGTTGGATCAAAACTGTATGCTGAGTTTGTTGTGTCACCATTTTGAGCTGAATTATACTCTTTCACATGGTGTTTAACTTGCAGGTTATAAAACATTGTCATCTCGTTTGGAATTTCAAATATCAGGCAGAACCATTTTGGTGTCCTACGACCCCATTTACCCATGAAAAATCTGCTTCTACCCCAAAAAATTACACGAAAGCTCTGACTGGATAATCGATTGAGTTTGTAGACTCGGTTTGCCCAAATTATCCAACTAGCACAAGAAAAATATATAACAGGCAAATATCTGGTTTCCATGAGATAAACGTGTTTTGGTGTCCCATTTATATTGTGACGCCAGTAATTTCGATGAATATGGTCATTTTGAGGATGTTCTCAATTCAGGAACCGACGAAAATAACTTGAAATCGTATTTCTTTCAGGGATCCTAGTAGATATGAAATGGCCTCTCACCCTACAGGGCCTACAGCCTTATTTTTTAATTAAGGGTGAAAATACTCTATGTCACAGCTTGGCCCCCTAATTTATGGGATCACTCAAATACCCTGGAGCTTCCGAAGGCTTCACCACTTGAACCTCCATTGAAACGTTGTTCCTGTAGCCCACCAGCGGCCCTACGATGGGCCCCTGGGCCACACTGCCTACGGGGGAGGCTGCGCATCACCACGGCGCCACGTGCGCCCGTCCGGCGGAACGTTGTGCCGTCTTCCCCGGAATATCCCAGTCCGAAAAGTCAGGCGGTGCCACTGCATGCTCCTAGTACCACTATTTACAATTATTGACACTATGGACTAATAAGTGCCTTTATATACACGACGTGCACATTAGAACAGGCAACAGCTATCGCAATCTTTACAAATTTTGAACACGGAATCGGACTTACAGATAATCAACCTGGGTACAGAAGTGTACTAACAGGGGAAGGATTCATAACTGCAATGGTCCCGGAACCATCACAGCAGATGGTAGAACTATACAATGCCAAATAATTTATCCCAATCTTCACAGAATTGCAACTTACGTAACGAGCCTCAAAACTGCTCTTTTGATGACATTTCGTGCAATATTGGCCCGCGAACAGGCTGAAGAGGCAGTCGATCACCGTGTCCATATATGTATCAAAAGGGTATTTGTGCACTGTTTTTTAAGGTACCCTGATTTCATTTAGGAGGGCACATGGGAACACGACAAACCTTTTAAGGGGAACAGCCCCGCCCCACCCCACCCAGTCCTCCTTCGCCATTTACTTAAAAGTTAATTACTTCTGGGCCATTCCCGCAGTTTGGATTATTCCATTTCTTTTCAACCATACGTACAGACCTCTTTAAGTAAAAACACCACGATTAATTCAAGTTACAGAACAAAGTCTGTATAATTTTATTATTTCCTTTATATTTTTTAGTTCACATTGCATTTGGTGAGTTTAATCAAGGAGATGCTACAGTCAGTGGCATCTCCCTGGTCGAACTGAGGATTTATCAACAAAATCCAGTATCCTCAAGTATGTAGCACATTTAATTCATAATATTTACATTGATATTACAAGCAAATTTAACCAAACTCATTATGTAAGGGCTTCAGAAGCAATCTGGGCAGGAGGGAAGCTCCTTTTCAAAGGCTTTTAAGTCCCCTCAGATATATTAAGCTTGGAATTAAACATACACATATATGGATTATAACATAGGCATCAAATCGGGAATCGCAAACGGATAGAAAAAGGTCTCATGGAAGACCTATGAAATGCACTCTTTAGCAAAAGGATACGGGACTGCTGTGCCCCCATCCGAAAAAATATTGAATGCACAGGAGCAAGACGAAGCGATCGTGATTTTCGCAAGTCTTTAACCTGAGACGTTTTTGCACCAATTTCTTTTAGCCGAGAAGAATTTACAGCACAAGTGTACGTCGATCCTTTCTGTATTGAACCAGCCCAACAGCTCTGACGGGAGCTAAAGTACGGTTATTGCAATATTCTATGCACAAGTTACCTTTAACCGGAGGACGGCATATTAAAAACGGAATCGCATCACAATTTGCAATTTACTGTCCCCGCAACTACAATAAACAAGAATATTGTACCACACTATGCCAATCAATTTTACCAAACATACTTACATGTGCATACAACAGAAGCCAGGCAGTTTTACTAATCAAAGAAAATTCTAATTGCCCTGCAAGTGTAACTAGCCGCGATGTCCTTAGGAATCAAACAAGCTTTAGGAGGGTGCGGTGGTGTACCAGTACTGTTAATCGTATACAACTTTGCTTCCACCTTTCCTGACATATGCAAGGGGTGGGGAAGAGGGAGGGGGTATGGGGTAGGATGACTGATATCTGGATGAACCCGTCTTCCACTCCTCCGACCCCACTGGTAATATTACCACAAAATCAAAAGGTTTGAGTTTTCAATTGATAGAGTTCCATACAAATGCTTGTGTGCAGCATGCTTTTTCATTTGTGTCAATACGAGATGTATTTGTACTTTTTCATTTTCATCCCAACAATGGGCCGCTCTGTTTGCCATTCTTTGAAAACTATTAACTTGTCCTTCAGGGTGTATATGGCAATCCGTGGTGTGCTCTCAAAAATTTAATGGAAGGTTTCAGTCACATTCGTACCGATCTGAAATGTACATATTCATAACGTGCAAAATATGACATCATCATTATTTGAATCATTCTATGAGGTAGTATGCAATGATCATGAGAAATATTTAGCTTACAGATCCAAGTCCTTACAAATTAGCCTTAGAGTAATAGGAACTTTTCATTCAATAAACCCTACTAATATTCTACAACATTCAAAAGTTATTACAGCTACTGGTATTTTCAGTTCCTACTTATTTTGATTACATCCATTATGTACATGTGTGTTGAAGGAAATAAGTTTAACAAAATGAATAGCTTTCTGTACAAAGCACTCTTTGTCACTTACTGTTTCATTTTCTTAACGTATGGCTTGTGAACTGTCTCATCAAGACCACTTCATACTCACACTTTATCAACACTTTAAAATATTAACGAACTGTAAAAGGCATGAACACAGGTACACATTAGTATATGTTTGGTATATGTAACATGAACCTAGTCAAACATAGTCCGTTCATATTTTTATAGCACTGATGGAGTATGAACTGGTATTCCCCGACTTGGCTCATTTCTGTGGCTTGAATCATTTCTATACTCAGCTGTAGGCAAGAGTGATCTCAGTATCCTGACAAGGGTCAAAAACATAGTAAATTTTAGTTAGAGTGCACAAACATAACATTTCTTTGACCTTTTTTCCTCTCACATGTTGTTATATAAAACAAGCTGAACAGACAAAGGGAAACAAAAAATACAAGAACAGAAGAACGAGAGACACAGAATTCATTTAAAGGCATACTGGCATGATTCCATCATTCCTGTCTCCCCCACTCCAACCCACCCCACCCTCCAGAAGCGAAGGAAAAGTTGACAAGTAGCTGGAAGTATTGGGCTTGCAGTGCAGAAAATTTGAAAATAATGAGTTATCACTGAAGAAAACTAGGGGTTTGTATTGAAGAAATCTGTCTCCCTTGAAGGCAAAATCATGTATACTGACAGGGCAACTGCTTGAAGATTTCATACCTATCATACCCATTAAGATTTTCTGGAGAAATTGGAAATTTCCTAAACAGGGGGCAAACCTTCCCTGACAGGGATGCCATGACCCCCACCTGATGACATCCTTGACTCAGAACAAGTGCTACTCAATATTTTTTGTCCTATTAGATCATGACCCCCTTCCCAATGAAAATTTTGCAAACTACCTCCCTCATCACTCTTCCCATCGCCTAGCCTTTGGCAGGCTAACATTTTAGTGGACCACGGTTGAGTAATTTACATTTGAATTGGGTTTGGGTCGTTTCTACTTCAGTTTTTTTTATCCACAGAAGTTACATAAAAATTACGTCAATAAAGATACCACTGTAAGCATAAAACTTAAAAAATAAACTGGCCCTGCATATATTCCAGCTCAAATATCCTATTGCCCATTCTGTAATTACAAACTGCTTTTCCCGCTACCAATAAAAAACTAAGAATTAACATACCAAGCAAAGTATGTTCCTTAAAATTTTCTTTCCTAATTTCTTCAACTAGATATAACCAATATCTATTTTCTAAAGGGTATATCTATCCAATACCAATCCAGTGTTGTCTGTGTTAATTGTTATAGTATTTCAAAGTTCATGTTACACTTTTCCTTTGTGTGACCATTGACATAACAAAAGGGCTGAAGAAAAGTAGTAGCAAAGAAGCTCTCTCTTCCCCTTCCCTATTCCATGAAGGCATGAAGCATATTTTGCTTTCACCTATGAAGCCATGTTTCTCTTTCACTTGAATGCCACAAATTCCTTCTCCTTCCTCATCCATTTCAAGACCCAGTAATCTGTTGCACATATCATAACTTCACCACTATTAGAATAACTCTTGTGTAAATGATCACTATCCATGATCAATTTTTTGGGGGAAAATCATTTTCTCTTTGTTTGTGATCAGTATAAAACAAATTCTTCTGTGTATATCAAAACCTTTTTACATAACATTAAAGTAATAAATTATATCTGCCAACACTTTAATTCCGCACTTTCATTGATGTAACTAATGAGTATAAAGCATAAATTTTGTGTGGCACTGCAACTGTGCCAATGTTATAATAGACAAACATATCATAGAAATAATGGTAAGTATTTTCTCTCATACTTAAAAAAAATCAATCTCTTTCCAAGATTTGTAAGTAGTGTGCTGCCCTCAATCAAACCACATCTGGTGAATATGCAAAATAATAAAACATACAGCCTTGAAAATCTGGTAAAAAACCCTTTCAGGCAGGGGTCAACAACCTGTGGGGGTGCTTGCTACTTAAATTCAACTTGCCTAAAGTCCTGCCTATGAGAAGTGCCACATAAAAGGAGCACCCCCTCCTTTAGGCTCTTCTTCATTTCAAGTATCAATAATTTTGATGGTTCTAAATTTCCAACCTTTCAAGTTAAATGCATGCATAGTCATCAAATGGTTGAAACATTTTCTTGTCAACTAAATCTTCTCCAAATTTTAAAGATGCTTGAATGTGGCATTCTTTGCATAAGGTGAGGGGACTAGAAATTTCAAATAAAGTATCATTCCTGAACAAGGTACTGTAGATGGAATAACAACAACTTTATGTCTGGGACACCTCACACCTGTAAAAAAGTTTGATGAAACGAGCCTTACTATGTTTTTAATCATAACTTTAAATTATGAAATACTCTTGTAAAGGCAAGTTGAGCAATAATTTGTTCATGGTAGAATAAACTTTCTTATACATGGCAGAGGTTCTAATTAAAATATTCAAAGTGTGGACGGCAGAAGGTTTTCATTTAACTTACGATGTACAATTCTGATCAAGTCCAAAACTGATCATGTTGCATTTATACAAAGATCCCTTGGAATATCACTAGCAGATTTCCCTTTATAAGATGCTAGCAGATTTCCTTTTATAAGATGATACATGCAGCTGCTTCTATTCCTTTACACTCATCATCATAATGCCAAGAATGACTCTCTGATCACTTTGGAGGAAGCAACATGACTTACGCAGGTTTGGGGATTTCCCTCAAGCTGCAGAGTCCCTCGAGAAAACCAGGGAATAACTTGTCTGGTATTGCATCACAGTTTGCTAGACAAAATGGACGAATTGTTACACAAAATGCAATACTGTGAAACAGATTTTGTACATACAACAATAGAGTATTCAATGATTTCATGACAAAGAACCCCACAAACCTAAAAACTTCTATGCAAATTATGAACACTAAGTTAACCCCTGAAAACCTTTTCATAGAAGAACAAAAGAAAGCTGCAATATGCCATTACACAACTGGGTGACACATCAAGATGCTTTGAGCTCAAATGTTGCAGAGCATGTTGGCAAGATAAATAGAGGGCACTATTGCTCCCATAATTCTGTGGAATAAAACTTGATTAATATGGAAAGTGTAAGAGACCCTATCCAAATAAGATATGAGTGTGCCAGAAATGTGTGCACACAATGGAATGAGAAGACAGTAAATGAGTACTAGCATTGGACAGCCTCTGCTTCAACTTTAAGATCATTCTGGAGTAACTTCTTCTTCAGTGGCACACAATTCTGTGAAGGAAAGATTAGGAAAATTAACACTTTTTACATGTGTACTTTGAATAATCTGATGATCTCTCTCACTCTACTTAAATTTGTTGAGAAGTTCTAAAATTCTTGCCATTCATTTAACTTGCGCATGAAAAATAATGTACATATACATGTAACACACAGTCATTTGGAATGGTTTCTGTTTTATTATTGAAATATAACTAGATTAACAACTATACTCAATATAGGCCAACATTTTAAAAACATTTTATCTTCATTACACATAATGGATTTTCACTATTTGAAACCAGTTGAGGTTTAAAGTAACAAAAAAGAAGTCCATAAATGTCAATAATAAATTGATAAACATCTTGGAAAAAAAGGTTTATACTTCTACAATCGAGTAACCACATAAGGGAAACCATGTTGTAACAGAAAGAGAAGTTCACAGTAAAGTCAATTAGTAGTGATATCATGCTATCTCCTCAAAAACCAACCCATACCAAATTTAGTGTTTGACACCGTTAATATGATATTTAACTGTACATTCCTAAACGATTAAGTTCCCCTTACAAAGCATGCCAGGAAAATGTGTACTTTCAAACCAGTCCATTGCTAACAAATTTTTCAACTTGAGAGGGCTGATATTTTGTTGTACTTTGAACAATTCAATTGCTAAAATGATGAAAATAGACTAAAATTGTCTCATTTAGGAAACCATCTAAGTCAAAAATTATGGGCTCAATAAACAAAATCAGTTTAATTTTCAATAATGTATACTCCTTGAAAAATTAAAGTGTATCCATCAATAACTTTGCAAACTTAGCTTGCTCCTAACATTTATCTTGAGATGATATGAACTCAGCCAAACAGAATGTATTTTGCTACCAAAACACATCATTACGTGAAATTGCCCTTACTCAAATCGCCTACCACTGTACAGTGCAAAACCCGACCTCTGGTTGAAAAGTCCCGAGTTTACTTGATGTTCGCACCTACAGATTATAGCCTAAAATTTTGAAAAATCAATGAAAAATATTAGAAAACCTGATAAGTGTCCCAATGGCTACAATCTAGGTGCAAACATCAAGTAAAACCCTGACTTTTCGGCCAGAGGTCGGGTTTTGCACTATTCAGTGGTAGGCGATTTGAGTAAGTGCAATATCACGTATTGTTATCCTTAAAGTAATTGGAACATGTGACCAAAGGAACCATTCTACTTAACAGTTATGGAATGAGATCCCCTACTGGTAGCTATGTTGGTATCATTACATAATAATACATCTTTAACCATTCTAAGATATATAGGATTTGGACCATTTTTGAAATAACTCATTCTTTATGCAAACTAATTGGAAGTAGCATGTTATACATTGTGTTTCTTTTATTAACCACATGTAAATTATCTCCTTACAACTTGGCATCTAGTAAGATGTTGATGTTTTTTAAGCACACAGCTGTGACTTCCAACTTAAATCCCACCTGAGACACTACAACTGACCTTAAAATGACAGCTGAACAAACAAAAGATAACACCAGAAAAATCTTACACATCCCGCCCTCAACATCTTATATCTAAATATGTAAGCTTGTTAATATTTGATGAACTTTGATGGGAATTGTGTCAATTTTCCATATCTTGATGCTTTTTACATCAAGTAGGTACCAGTGTTGGACAGATCAGTAATCACCATCGGTATAGGCCAATAATCCCCATTTTCATTCAGTACCAGTACTGGTAAAATTAATGTTAACTGCTGATAACCCCTAACCAATATTTACCATCCTACATGTAATAAAAATGGTACCACTATTGGAGTGTTTTTTAATTTAAGTTCCACTATTTTACCTCACCAAGATGAAATGACACTTAATTGTGGAGCTTGTTTAGCATGCAAAATGTTCATTTCCCAATTATTGGTATCAGATCTGTATAGGCCAAGGTTGAGGACTGAAATATCGGTATCAGTACTATGAGCTACTGTACTTGTAATATCGGTACAACACTGGAAGGTACTTGTAGGTATGACACTGATAAATCCGCATTACGGTACCTAAAAGAATTTCAAAGATTTCAAAAGCAGCAACTTTATACCTGGGCACTCTGATCTTCTGGAACAGAGGCCTGTTCTGATATACTGCCCTCTGTCCTGCTATATTTACGTCGATGAAGCTCATCTACATAGGTGAGGTACCATGTACCAGGGAAAAGGTCCTCCGATGATCCAACCGGAGAATATTTAGCTGCATTTTGAAGTTATAATAAAAGGATGTGAAACATTTCAAAAATTTACATGACAGAGGTTGAAATGTGAAAATAATTGGCTAAACTTTTATCTTCATAGATTATTCCTTTGCAAGAATACATAACATTGAAGTACAAAGACTTTCCTTAAAAGGGTGAATTGTACTATATTTGCAATTTAGCCTAAACTGAAACTCTTGTACAACTCCAATTACAAGCTTTCATTGTCTCTTAAATTTAAAATACTTAGGTGAGCTTGGCATTGAACCATTTTATGGAAAGCATTTCACTAGAAATGGTCTGGTCAAAATATTCTACAAACATAACACAGCAGTTACAATTTTCAAGAATTTCCAGTGGATGGTGAGAATAATATACCATCACAAATTACTCAACCATGCAGTCTACTCTTTTTAATTTAATGAATTACTTTCAACATTTGAGTCTATACCCAGGAATCTTCCCTACAGATGAGAGTCTTACCATTGAATTTTGAGCTTTTCCTAAAACCTTTAAAGCATTAATTTCCACACCAGACCTATTTCCACTGAGTGGATGTGCCCTGTGACTTACATGGCTACAAGAGTAAATGCTCCTTAGCTAAGCAATAGCTTGTTCCCAAAGAGATATGACAGTTTATGATTTGATAATTTTCTGGATAGACTAATCACTGACGACTATTGCTACAGTAGTAAAGTTCATAAACAATATTGCTAGAGTACTGAAGTCTAATAGGCACTTCTCTTTGGCATTCTACACACACTGGCAATGCAATAATGATCAGAGGCTTGATCGATAGCTAATAAAAAATTCCACAGATTAAAACTGTCTGGTTTCTCTTAAAACCTGATTCTCAAACATGGTCCTTAGGGCCACATGTGGCTCCCAGGCAGTGTTGGTGTGGCCCCAGCACTGGTTTTACATTTCAAGAAAAAAACATCTTTTACCAGATAAAACAAAGCAAAGCTTGGAAAGGGCAAATTGTCCATGCTGACGTGTATCTATGTAGTTTGAAGTCACTGCTTGGTTCCTTTCAATTTGCTCTCCAGAAATGGTGATAGGTTTATGCATGCACAGACTGCTCACCAAATAGAACTCTAGCCCAGATAAGAGATTTGCTTCCTTTCAGAATTCTGATTGAAACACATTACCCTTGATGTTGCGTGGGGTGATTGCACAATTTATAAACTTAATGTGCTTTGATTGATGATTGAAAATAAAACCTCTGCAAGTCATCTTTCAATACTTGCAGAACTAAATCAAACATGATCAGTGTGACACCACCTAACTATGCATTTGCGGTGTTTCATATGAGCTTGTTCTTTCCAAAGATCTGTTAGATAAGTAGAATAATTCAATCAACTTTAAAGCTTTTGCTTTCAACTTCTGGGGAATATGCCCCTCAATAATAAGCCTCACTTCCCTGTTTGACTGCCTTTGAGATAGTTTTCCCACATACTGGCTACTAATGCATAATAATCCTAGAACTGTTGTGACCTCATGCGTTTCAGAGTGCTCTTTCCAGGATGAAGACCTGAAAGTTCGGAATTCAAATTTTATTTTTTAGATAACCATCGAAAATGACACTTGTGATTCACGTAAAATAGATGCAGAATTGTGAAGACAAATTTGTGTTTTAGAGTGCAACTTCCTGCAATCTAGGACATGTGGAAAGCCACATATTCTGACCTCATCCCCAACCATGGTGGGACTGAGTTTGGGTAGGTCCCATAGGGCAATGTAAGAGTTGGGACACATTGCCCTCTTCAGTCACTACCCCAATAAAAAATTGGTACATCTGCTGTTTACCTCACAAATGAATGGACCCTTTCAAAGCAATGGACCTCTCCTGTGGCCCTTGACTTCTGACCTATGCATTTGTCCCTGACCATCAAATGTTTGAGAATCACTGTATTACAATAACAGTTATGTCATACTGCCTGTTCAATGGTGGTAGAAAATTAAACTTATGGCAGCATTAAGTGCCTAGCTATGACACCTGTTGTCTGCAATACACATACAGGAGTATGACAGATAATATAAATCTTTTGCTTAGTGTTAATAATGGAACAATCACCTAAACAAGGAGCATAAACTAAGATGACTTGAAAAACTGCAAAGAAAATAATTCAGTCCAATAGAAATGTATTTATTTTCTACAGCACACACTAAGCAATTCATCTGAAAAGATGACAAACATACAGACAGATGGAAACATGGACTGACAGACAGAGAGACAGACAGAGAAAAACAGAGACAGATACAGACAGAAAAAGACTCATATAGAAAGACAGACAGACAGACAGACAGAGTTGGAAAAGGCTAAACAGATGAATGCTGAGACAGAAACATCACTTCTGACATTAAAATAAAACATTCCCTATGTATGGTGGGCAGTCACTGATGGTGGGTCAAACATACCTAAATGATGAGTGTCTTCTCTAAGTTTCATGGCTTGTGCAAATTTAGCTGGTGGCACACAGGTTCTACTATCTAGCCTCTTCTGCAGGTCAGATAAACTTTGGTGAATATTCCATAAGGAAGACCCTAAGGAAAACACAATTTGCTTTATGTCAACAAATGTATGCTCATTTTCCTTAGTCTAAAAAGGTGCCCCCCCAAAAAGAACAGTCAAAATATTTGATCATGTACAGATGATGATGTTTAAGTAATTGTCATTACAAGTGACAAGTGTGGTTGGGAGATGTATAAAGAGACAGGAACACATAACAGATGTCCAACCAGTTCTATAAATGGAACAAATATGTCCGACACAAAAGAAGAATTATCAGAATGTGATAAGAAGCAATTTATCACAACTACAGCTTATTTTCCATTGCTTCCAGTGCTGATATTGATTTCTTCTTGTTATTTTGGTACTGCTACCCTACAAGTAGAGTATTTTACTTTCAGTAAAACAAGGGAGGCAGATAATAGGGAGGTTTAACAATAGGGGTGGTTTTAATGCACAGATGGGTTAAGTGTGGTTCTTGGAGTACTTCTTCAACAGCTTTTGAAAGATGGCTTTAAAAGACATTTTCATGCTACACATGGACCTATAAAGTTTCTGTGATACATTCATCAAATCTGTGGGAAGTGACAAATTTACCTCATTGTAATGTGGGTGAGTGGTTGATGTAGACCTCGCAAGTCTGAGTAGGTACATAAACAGTAAGTCAGTTCAGAGTTACCATGTACGCTACAAAACAAAGGTAATGAGGACATTCTGATCTCTGCAAGTGTGAATGTTACCACAGCAACACTAAGTAACTCCTTACTGCAACTACTGATATTATTACAAAAACAATATGATAAGTGTACTTTGTGTAGGGCTAGAATAGTGGTGAAGTTGCAGACTAAATATCATGGCAACTCTAAAAATGTTGGGATAAATGACATCTATATCTATAGGCCAGTAAAAATTTTTTTCTGCAGAATACTGACAAATTTTGACGGTGTCAAAAACAACTAGATTTTTGCCACCTTTACAACACCCAGAAATAATAAACCAATCTTGTCAACTGTGACAATAGTTCCGCTAATAGACTCAGTAACTGACAACTTTTATAACTAACTCACATGGTCACTGGTATTATCACCTTGACCCATGGGCAGCAATCCCAGGACATGTCCCCCCCCCCCATATTTGAGAAATGTCCCATTGACTATGATTTTTCACACAGTAATTGATTTGAAAATGGTGTCATGCCCCCTCCCTCAATATTGAGAACAAATCACTGCCCATGCCTTGACCATGCAACTTCATGATATAGGGCTCTGCAACTATTGTTCCACTAATTTGTCAGAAGGTGTATGCTAGTCTTCGAATTGAGCAAAAACATTTGCGATGGCCTCTTTTCAGAGCTGTTTTCAACCACCCTCTCAACTCACCTTTTGTAATGGTTGGTTACTACAAACTGACATTGGGGACATCCTTTTAGACCCTCCCAGGGTCTCTCAAAGTACTTAAAGGGAGAGCAAGAAGAGAAACTGCCTGTTTTTTGAGGAGGGGGGAGGGAGGAAGGTAGGTTGACCAGTTCCACAAGCCCCCTGCAATTCACACAATGCTTCAGAGTCCTTCAAATACACAATCAGAGAGGTCGACACTAGACAGGGATCTCATTATGGTGAATTCTCATAACAGGGTCCTGAAACCACAGACTGGATGGTGCTAGGGCATTTGAAGCAATGGAGCCATGACATTGTTTAGGTTTAGGGTGTGATCCCTGGCTGGGCCCATAAAAACTAGGGTTTTGCATCCAAGGTTATCTACAATTTTACCATCCCAATGCACCCTTCAAGTGAAAAAAGTCCCAGTAGCACTTAAATCTAACATGGCTGAGTTGGTTAGTCACTCTTAGTTTCCTCAGTCTCTAAAAACTTTGAAAAAGCTGAATACTGCATTATATATAAGATGATAATTGGACATACTTATAATCTATGTGAAAGTAAGATGACTTAAAACAAAAGCACTTTCAGACTGTGACCCTTTTCTTTTTTCTTAATGTAAAAATATTTAATTAACCAATGGAATACATATTGTAAATTTACCTGGTGCCTTATCTCTAGAGATTCTAAAAGAAAAGAAAGTTGAAGCCAGTCCTGACCCATAAGAGAACATTCCTATTCGCCAGTTGATTATATCGTCCAAAGAAACACTGCAAAAATATAAAGAAATAGGAAAATGGAAGACTGTTTCATATCTTCCTTCCTAAAGGCTTCTTAAGCTAAACTACTTTATCATGTGGACTCCAGCTATGTTCAACTATCTTTCACTTAACTGAGTTTAAAAGTTAGAGAAATATGAACTAAAAACAGGTGGCATTACTACATATATGAAAAACAGTGAAATAAATTTTCCATATCACAGGTTGTGAAAAACTTATCTACAATCAAATTTATATTGCTGAAGAAAATGTTTTATAACAAACGATGCAATAAAAGTATGGAACATTATCAGAACATTACCAATACATCATGCGCTACTGATTAAATGTTTTTAGTTGATCTCAAGACAATAAGCAGATAATGCTGAAGATACAAGCATATTCCAAAGATAATAACATAAGAAAGAATGCAAAGGATTTCATATTGCTCCCTGAAAGTTAAATAATGATGGTAATTAAAGGACCATTCCCCACAATTTCAGATGTAAACAAGTTTTCCTTGGATCAATAAAAAATAAATATGCCTTAAATCTTCAGCTTCATAGATCTATAAACCTTCAATAAATCTCTAAAAACAGAACTACTCTGTTTGAACTGTGATATTTAATATCTAAGGATCTTTATTGCTTACAAACAATAGGTCAAACTATATGACCTTTTAAACCTCATCACAATTACTAATTCAAACACAGTAGCTCTCAAATTGTTCTGTACAGGAATAATTTAATTCTACAGTTTATTGCATTTACATAGTCTTTAATAAAAGAAGACTTTGAAATGTGCTGGAACTTTCCTAATTCCTTAGACAATTAGACCATTCTCTATTTTCTAATATCTGATCTTCTCAAAGCAGTGTATCATTACTAACCCAGGCTTAAATTCCATTTAGACCATTTGCCCAAAACACATACTACTCGAATGGTCTTGAATGGTTTCAAATGGTTTTTAAATGGTTATGAATGGTGTCAACTGGTCTCAAACATACAAATGGTAATTTCAACTGGTTTTCTAACTGGTTTCAAATGGTAATTAATGGTTTTGAATGGAAAATTGACCAAAACACAGTCTAAACCATTTGGAACCTGATGGTTTCAAATGGTTTCTGTCGAATGGAATTTAATCCTGGGAAGTTGAGGTGATTTTTTCATAAAAAACAGTCAACACATAGGTTCAACCCATTACCCAATTTATAAATACAACTAAATGAAATATTTTAGCTAGTACATCCCTATTAACTAAAACAGGATTCAAGTTTCATCCCCACCTCCAAAATATAGACTACACCATATCTTGGCTGGATGCCAACAAATTTATTCAGCCCTCCCAGAAGAGGGCTTCAACTTAGTCCTTACCCCTACATGCAGAACTTCACTGTTGCACAGTATACTGTAGCAAGAAGTTCACTGGATTAATGACAAAAACACCAATAACTAAGTTTATGATCCATCCACATCTAATACAAACTTAACAGACATTCCCAGCCTGATTTCAGTTGAAAACACATCTGCATTTGCCTGGAAATGACTTCGGTTTATCAACTCATGTCATCATTTTCATCATTATGTCTTAATGTATTTCAATGCAATAAGTCTGATTATGTATGCTACGGTAGGCCTGTGGTAAGAAGAGTTTTTTGTGGTACAGGTGAACCCCCTTACAAGGCAAATCCCCTCACTCATTGCTTCTTTCACATCATATTGATATTTTCTTTATTAAGAATATAGTTCTTGAGTATTGAATTAGAGACCATACAACTAAGCTACCATAAAGTGCTCCTGCTTTGGGAAGTTTTACGTAGATCACAAAGGGGCAGCCCTCACCACACAATAACATCTTAACCAAACAACACAGTTTTCCAAACCGTATGGATACAAAATGATCTATACTGCACAAAATTACTTCTATCAGAGGAAGTCATGGTTACTTGTCAATTTACCATTCATGAATTTAACTAAAATATCATTATATTCATCCCTTTGTATAACTATATCCTTCCCAGGTAATCACCTTTATTTGGGTATCACATAACCAGTTAAAGATTCGCTGCCTGGAGTGTTAAATACACATAAAATAGGAGTTTGTCTGCTGGTAATGACAGCTGAAAGGCATTGTTCACTGGAGGTAGGTTTGTTTACATTTTATGATATATGCAAATTGTTTGACCAGCTCAATTAGCTGTCTGCCCAGAGCCTCACTGGAGATGAGTATGCAATGATAATCACAATAACTGAGTTTGATAACTTGTATGCCACATGGAATTGTGGGGTTTAGTTAGATGAGGTTTTACGGCTCAGTGCATGGAATTGTAGAATACACACCATAAACAAAATGGGCCAAGCACAAAATGTACTGTGCTCCTACTTTTGTGCATCCCCAAGTTTTCAACCAGTACAATACACATATCATTAAGCATAAATCTACATGTGGCCAGCCTATAACTGCACAAAAATGTACCTTACAGCCGATTGAAATATAAAGATTTACATCAAGTGGTAGTTATATGCAGTCAAGAACACAAAACCACACATAAGAAACCTTACATTTGCAATGGCTTTAAAATGGGTTGATTAGACAATTTTCTCTGTTTAACTCAAATTTTGGCACACATGTTTGTAGGTTACTGTGTGTTACATTTATTCTGAGGATTTGACGATGTGTGAAAGAGCAGTTGAATTTATCAAGCTCGCTTATTACAGAGGTTAGTAATGTATACAAATAAGTGATGGTTTGAGAACATCTCATATACATCATTAAAGTAATTTAGCAAAAATATTGGATAAATTACCTTGCTAATAATGACACCAGTCCACCATAGAGGGATGGGGTGTACATATTGCCTACATTTGTCGCCACTTTTAAGGATGGTTTAGTTTTCTTCTCAAAATTTGCCTTACTGCATTCCATAAAAGCTTTTTCTATATTTTTATCAAAAAATGTTTCTTCTAATTTTGCATCCCTGTAAGAGAAAGAAATTTGAATCACTACACATGCAGCATGGAGCACATCTATGCCAACAGTTCCATTAACATAGGCATGTTGGACCTCATTCTTATGACACTGTTAGCGATGGAAGTATAATCCATTGTTTAGTACATATACAGCAGCTCATTACCTAGCATTATATCTCTATAAAAGATGTTCTCCTATGTTACATTTTGAAAAAGAGTGCTCATAATTTCCAATTTCAAGAGATCTTGTAAGGTTAAAGTAACTACACAAATTCACACTCCATCCTCCCTCTCCCACCCCAAGTTTTTCAGGTTCTGGTCACAGTGGGACAATAGATATACACAATGAATGCTTGAAAGTACAAGTGAAAAGTTGACTTCAGTGAAAAAGCTAATTACTGTGAGTATGAATGCTTAAGCAATTGGCCTCCACTATGGAGTCAAACCTAGCTATGTTGTCATTACAATGTCCATCACAGACTCATACTAACTGTGTTGTACATTTGCAAGCACTAATATTTCTGAGTTTCTTTGTGTACTCAAAACAAATCATGTGTACCCATATGTAATCATAACAACACATTAAGAACTTGTACTAATATGCACATCATTTCAACCATATCACTTACAAGTCTACACTGATATTTCAAATATATTTACTGCCTAACTGTACTTTTATTTGATGCACAGCATCACAAACAGCAACTCTTACAATTTTTCAAACATTTAGCATCACAGTGACAAAGTATAAGAACTAAAGAATTTAAAAACTTTTGGGTCACTGCCCTAGAAAAAAATTTGCCCACTAAAAAAGTTTTAAAACATAAATTACAACTGTCTTGAGATGTCTTAACATGTCCTGCAACCCCCTGAAGAATAACTTACCCCCGGGAATTTATCTTCCCCACTCCCTGGAATTTATCTTCCCCACCCCCTGTCACACATTGTTTGCTTGTACTTTTACATTGGGCTGTACCATTACACATCAGGGACCATCCTCTATCAGTTTTCCAAACAAGAGTGGAAATATCTGACTTGAAATCAAACTAGAAATAGCCGTTGTACAAATTATCTGTCACAAAATATTTCTTTTGCTTGTAAATGTTTACATTCAAGCTTCCTTTCTTGGCATGATCAAGACATTGAATCCAGATATACCATGTTTCAGTAAAAACTTGTATCAAATATGTTATTTATTTAATCGAGTATTTCTTCAAAAGACAAGCAAGGAATCCATCTTATAAAAGAACAAAAGTTGAACAGTTCCTCATCCACTTACTTATATCCTTCCAAACCAGGATATTTTCCCCCTTCACTAGTGTCAGGGGATGGATCCCTCAGAAAATCGTTGAAAGTTAAACGTCCAAAGGATTTCTGCACCAGTTTGCAGTAAGGAGAATGAAAGCATACTGCATCAAAATCATCAAGGCTAAATTTTTTATCTACTCCCTCTGTAAAATAAAAAATGGAACACAGTCATTCAAGTCCTCTGAATCATTTTTCTTCCATATGTGAGAAAATTGTGATAGGAGAACTCACCCCTGGACAATTTCCACCCCAGATAATTTCCACCAGACACCCACTTCCCACCCCAGACAATTTGCACCCTTGACTATTTCTCACAAGACATCCCCACCCCAGACAATTCCCACCTGGACAATTTCCCCACACAATTTGCAACCCAGACAATTTCCCACCAGGGAAATTGTCTGGGGTGCAAATTTTGCAAAATGTCCTGGGGGTAGTTGTGTGGATGGGGATTGTCTAGAAGGGTCTGCTGTGAAGAGTGTCTCTGTTACCCTATAACGTTTCGAGAACTTGTACATCTTTGTTAAGGAGAAGATAACCCAAATAGACATATTCATATAAAAATACTGTAATGGATTAGCTGTAACTGACAATTATCTTACAGAGAGAGGTTCAGTGAGGAGGAAGGTCAATATGTATCAGTGACATTCTACATTCAATTTTTATTCCACACTTTCAATATTCATTGATAAAACTAAACTACTAATATAATACTAAAATGTTTCCATTAACTAAATGGATTAACTAAATGTATGGACAATAGCAAGATTTGATGAGTGGGTGGGGTATGGCAACATTTGGCAGATTTACCCCCAAATCACAACACTGCGAAGTTACCAATATTTGGATGAAACATGTAACTTAGTGCTCATAATGACTATCTTCCAAATTAAGCATGCCACCTCAAATTTTGAGGGTCTGTTCAGATCGGAAAACTAGATTATTTTTGACTGAAACCCCAACATTTCAATAGCAGATCAGAGGTATATCTCCCAATGCCCAGCCTCCTTGTTCAAAGTAACATTGCTTTTATCCACTCAGACACACTGTAGATACAGTACTTTCCTTAATGCTATTTTCCCAAATACTGTTTACATACTAAAAAGGAAATTATTACATTTTAAATAAATAAAAAAGGACTAACCTTTAGAGAGAACTATTTCAGCTTTTCTGCAATATCTTTCATAACACTTATCTAAAGCACCAAGATAGCATTGAATAGAGAGCTTGCCATCTACACAAGGGTATTCTGATGACATATCTGGCTTGTAAAAGTCATAGGCGTGTTGCATATGAGTTCCTCGAAAGCCTGTGGAACAAATTGAAAATATTTTTCCTGATGTTGTTTGAAAGGTTAAGTTTTTTACTAGGATCATGACAGCTTGAAATGAACGGAGGGAAATGTGAGAGACACAGGAAGATATACATAGGCAAGGTACGTATCTAAGCGTCACAAAGTAGCTGCAAACTCAAATTTTCCTACCAAAAATTTTTGTCACAAAATTTTTGTCACGTATTGTTCACAATTTGTACTTCTCATGAAGTAAGATACTGGTTCCCCCCATTCCCCTACTCCATCCATGCTGCATCCAATCTACTCACAGATGGCATCAATAAACGACATATTTCTCATGTAAAGTATCTCCAACTACTTTCATATTCAGTTTGTTACACTAGTTCTGTAGTCCAATGACTGAAAGGATCAGAGATGTCTCTACATCCTGCAACCTACTGTACAAAGTTGACAACAACTTTTGTACATTTCTTTCCCAAATGGGGTCTTAAACTTGCCTGTGTCAACTGTGTAATTTCAGAATGTCAATCTCCAAGTCATTATTTATTGAAGTATAAAGATACTTTACAAGGAAAAAGCTGGTAATATGACAATTCCCTTTAGAGGCAATGTCTGGCATGGCCAGAGCTTCCAATCTGAAGCACTGTCACAGATTTAAGGTGTAGCCCCCCTGCCCCCCACCCTTCTCCCACTTAGTAAACAAAACTGTTACATTTAAATAAGTGACAATATTCTGGCAAAGACATGATGTCTAATAGAGATGTAACACCTTAATCCTGGAGTGGCTATTTTTGGCCTTAGCAATGTGTGGCATAGTGCAGTCAACTCCTGCTTGTAGTTGAAGATATTGATCTCAAAAACCACCTAGTATTTGATCGCTAAGAGTAACTATCATCAGACATGGGATAACTTACTTCTTTATCTCAAATATGAATTGTCTGGGAGCATCTTAGGGTGGGGGAGGGGGTGGGGTGGCTTCTTTCAGAGGTAGCAAGATCATTGTAATAGCACATTAAACAGCAAACATACCTATGGGTGGGCTCTCAAACAATCATACACTAACCTCTTTCTAATACAAGACCAGCATTTGGGCCAATGAGCATAGCCACAGCTCCAGCACCACCCGTGGGTCTAGCATTGCCAGTGGCATAAACAGCTATGTCCCCAGCCACTACAAGAGCATAACGACCTGGAATGAAAAGTGACATGTCAAAATGATAAGGATGCAAAAATCCGTCGACATCATGGAACACAAGGTGATACTACATTATCCATCTCAAATATGTATTACTCAGGCTTTACTCTATAAATTAAATGTTCTGTTGCAAACTTTCTCAAGTGTTTCTGACCAAAGACCACTTTTGCTGAAGATTTTACTTAAAATTAATTACACAAGATAAGACATTAATCAATTAGTTTTTATATGAAAATTTTGGGCTTCTTAAATCTTCCGTGGAGCATATTAGTTTATGTTGCATGCCACAAATGGTTCACAGGCTGCCACTGCAAAACCTATGTTCAACACCCTATTTTTCTTCTTTTTTTTTTTGCTATGATAACTTTGTTCAACTTAAATGTATATTGCATCTAAAATTTGAAATACTTGATATATATAGACCAAACTAATTTCAACTACTCAAAACAGTACATGTATCAGCTCTTTACTAATTGAAACTGGAAGAATCAGTGATCATGTAACTTCCTTGACCTTCTCAAGCAAAGATTCCTTTTAAGATTTCCCTTGCTCTCCCTTAAAACTTTCTGTTCTTTTCAATTTTATTTACTTCAGGAGAAGGACAGGCATCTGTAAAGGCCGCCCCCAAACCATACACTGTATCTTTGTTTACAAGGTGTCTATTACCTCAAGTATGTACAGGTAAACTTCAAGAGAGGTACGGTAAGCAGGAGTAAAAGAGACTACAGATGGTATGCATCTATGACATCACAGACAGTGCACCATCAGAAAACTTACAACACCACAGATACAGATAGCTGATTTTTGTACTGGTCGGATGCCCACCTAAGTCTACGTGCCAAGGCTACATTATGTGCACAGTATGTGTACCAAAGTGATGTACCATTAAGTTAGCCTTACTGTGTCTCCTCTATCACAGTATCACAGTATTCACTGCACAGGCTCTATAACCTCAAAAGGCAGCTTGCTATAACCAGTCACATGCCAGTGACCTGAGTTGTAAAGCATTGGTAGCAAGTGTCAGTAGCAGTATTGGTAAATTAAAACACCCAATCATTTAAGAGCATTAGGCTTATAAATAAAGTGCAAGAACCTCTACCAACAACAGATACATACCTCATCTGCTGTGAAGAAGTCTCTTGCCTGACATTAAGTAACATTTAAGTGAGTGTTCCCTGAAATTAATCATGCTTGATGTATGTAATGGGTATGGATCTTTCAGTGAAAAATTGAGCATGTCAATATGATTATATCAGCTATGTTGCCAAGATAATCTGTTATATTTTTGTTACGATTCAGAGGTGAAAGTCAATAAGCCAGTCCCGTTTCAGAATTGCAATGCATGCTGGGAATCTATATGAATATCTCTGCTCTACAACTCTTTTCCCCACAAGTACACACAATGCAAGGGACTTTTTCTCTTCTTTCTTGTACAATAAAACATTACCCCATTTACTGTAACCTTCCAAGCTTGATTTATTTTAAAGATAGCATTTGTTCAAACCAATATTTTCCACCCACAGAATAATGTCAAGAACAAGATTTTTAAACCCAAAGACTGAGTGTGTCAATACAGATTACTACAGACAGTATCTCTCGTTGATACAGCAAAGGAACGACACCTCCTGGCATGCACTGTAATACTGAAATATCCAACCGTTTTATTGCTTCAATATACACAAGTGGTGACTTTATACTGTACCTTCAACTTTTTACTGAAGCAATTTAAATCTGATATAACAATAGCTCAATTAAAGGAATGGAAGGTGTTCTATAAAGCAAATTTTTCTTGTCATTTTTGTTCAAAACCCAAAGACTACTATGACTTGTGTATTGTATACTCCCTACTTGTCTGTCTTTTACAGTACTAATTTGGCCTCCCAACCACAGTGCATTGGAGGACAGACTTATAGCCCCCATACCCCTATGGTCCCTTTCTGATATGTTCACCAGCTACATATCAATAGGCCTTTTTCTATTTCTGCCTCTGTTAAGCTGCAAGCAATTATTAGTCTTCCTTTCTTGGCATTTGGGACAGGGCAGTGCCTCAGTGGGTATGGGGGGGGGGCAAAGAGGGGGTACAATGAATCTACAATGTGAACCAAAGAAAACTTCAGTTTTTGTAAGTACGCAGCACTTTTAATAGAGATTCTCTTAGAGCCGGTGACTTACCATCCCATGAGCTAGATTCAATCCAATTGATTGCATTGAACAGAGCTGCTGTGCCCCCATAGCAGGCATTTGTAGTATCAATGCCTTCAATTTCTGTATTACCAGAGTCTTCAAAAAGCTGCATTAGAACAGTCTTCACACTTTTTGATTTGTCAATAATTGTTTCAGTTCCCACCTCAAGGCGTCCAATAGACTCGGCTGGAATTTTGTTCCGATCCATGAGATTCTGGACAACAGTAAGGCACATGGAGTTGATATCCTCACAGTCTGAGCAAAAACCCATCTTTGACTGTCCTAGACCTGTAAATAGATCAAACAAATAAACAGGTATATACACATTAGGTGATAAAACTTGAATTGATAATGCACAAGAACTACAAAGGTATAGGCTACATGACACAAAATCATGTGATTGTTAGACAGGGAATAAATTATCAGCAACTGTACCGCATTTGCAACCTTATACGGTGGATCAAATCACAGTACAATGTAACTTATGCAAAAATGCACACAGAGTGGAACATTTTTGTATACAGTACTGTAGGTAAGCCTATTGTGTGGACTTAAGCTATTTTCAAACAACAACTTTCAAAACTGCTATGTTCATTATGTAAGCACAAAAAATATGGGACTTCTTTTTATTCCAAGAGGCTATGCACATTTGCACAAAATGCTGCTCACAAATAGCATATATACCTTTTACTTTGCCCAAAAATTAACAAATATTCTATCTCTAAGGGGAGAGGTGATGGCTGCATCCCCCTGTTCTTTTCCTCTCCCTCTTTGTGCCTATAAAAAGGTTACAATGAAACCTTTTCAGCATCTTAAGCCAGAAAGTTTTACAACAGAAATGCCTACAAAGTGAAAAATACTGCAGGACTTTCATACATTAAGCTCCCCCCCCCCAAAAAAAACCCAAATATATGAAAAGTGGGAGATCCACCTTTGATTTCAATTTCTAACACAAACACTGTTGTGTGCTGGTAGAAAGAAGAGGTACATACAGTACTATAGAAGGCAACAGCCCTCACTCCAATCCAGAAGACTGTCCTGTTATTAGCATGTACTCAATGAAACAGCTCCCCACTAAACTTAGAACTATTGCATCTCGTTTACTACTGTACATTGTTCTCAGATTTACTCTCAACAGAACCCACTTTTTAAAGTCTAATTCCTACTTGCCAAAGATTTCAGAACAAATCACCACCAAAGATTTAAAAGTGATACAAAATTTAAGGTGGTGTTGAGGGAGAATTTTCAAAAATTCTGCATTGTTAAACTAAAAGAGTTCCACTGAACCCTTATTACAGTTAAGAGCTGATAAAGAGTGACTCAAAACTGTTTTTTGATACCAATAACAACCTGTGCAGTGTTGTGGAACAGCACTAAATTTTATTACTGTGTGAGAACTGTTATCTCCATTTCTGTTCTGCAGGCTGTATTGTCTACTCCACTCTTGTAATATGCATTTTTATGATTTTTAACAACAGGATGAGGTCAACGGGGTCACTGGTGATAATGATCCATTGTAAAGTTAGAGTTAGAGTTAGATGAGGTTTTACGGCTCAGTTTCTAACCAACTGGTTTAAGTCAGGCAGGCCACTGCCTTTTTTCCAGTTGTGGCTCACTGGCTTGTTTTCCCTACTCCCTATTGCTTATGCTGAGCACCAAGCACAATGGCAGTAGGTTCCATTTCTGACACCGAGCATATCATACCAACACATCCCATTATTACAGTAGAACTTTGTAAACTTGTATTCAATAATTTCATGGCAAGGATGCACAAAATGAACTAGAGGGAGACATCCCAAGGAAATCTTTCATTTCCCAAAACTTCAGCGAAATGAAAATTTTTATGTTCATTTGGGGATAAACTGTACCCTCACATGAGCGAATATCATTTCTTTGTGATATTTTGACAAATGTTGCACAAATCTCAAAAAAAGGGCACCTTAATACCAATCCTGATTGTCTTTGTATTAATTAATGCTACCATGGGAATCATCAATTCTGCAATCAATTACTACAAGAGCAGTAGACTACAACTTCTACTAGTACTCAGTGTTTGCATGGTAATTAAAAATGATTTCTCCACCAGTAAATTCACTTCAAATGAAACCAGGGATGGACTTTACCGGTTGTCAGGTCCTCCTGAACAAAACTGTCAAGGTTGTCCTCCTGCTGAGACTACAAGGTTATTGCCTCATAAGGAAAGCCCATTTTAAAATCTACTAGTGTGACATTAAGAGGAAATGTGAAGAGATTTATGAACACCATGTAATTGTGGCTTCCAAGAGGCTAGCCAGGAGACTACAGCACTAAACATGTGTTCACACCAAAACTGAAATCTAATGCCTTTTGCGGGCGGGAGCCACAAAGCAAATGTCTTGTACGTATTTCTATGGAACTGTTCACACAGAAACTTTTTTCACAATGCAATTTCTGTGTGAATGGTTCCATAGAAATATGTACAAACCATTTGCTTTGCAGCTTCCACTAGCAAAATGCAGCATATTTCGGTTTTGGCGTGAACACACCTTGACTGCTGCTTAGTGCAGTTGTGTACACCAGAATACTGTACTTTTTACATGTTCGACCTTTCAGCCTGGACAGTGTTTAAGGGTCCAGAATACTGTAGCCTTTGGGTAAAAGTAGTAGTGAAACAGGGAACTTTTCCAGGAAGAATTCATTTGTCTTTTGAATGCCCAGTTTTCAATTGCATAAAACATTGAAAAACATGTTCTTGAAGCTATTATGGTGTGGTGCCTATTGTAAGACTAAGACTACATACAGTAACACCAACCATATTGCATTACTGTAGTTTAATGGACATCTTTCACAGGAAAGCTTGTGCAGAATGCTTGATTGTGGAGGATGTGTCCATGTGTAATACTATACTGTATATATGTGGCAAGAATATTTATGTCCATCATTGTCTTCATTGAATCTTATGAATGATCTTGACTTTTAAAGGAATGAGATTTACAATCCCGGCCCTACAACATAGCTTTCAGACCTACCCAAAAAACATGCAAACTTTTGTAAAATTTGTCTGTTTGTGTACTCACTGTCCTTCTAAATCTACAGTATTCCCATGTCTGTTTTGTCACAATTTTAAAATCATCAAATCAACAAAAATAATAAAAAAAATGCTTCCATGCAAGATTGGGTGATACTGAACAAAATTTGGAACTCATTGTAATAATTGCAGCTGCCAGAATCCAGGTTGTGGCTACTACAGAAAGTTTATGAGCAATTTCTAGCAGTTTAGCACTATTTCCATTTGTCCTGCGAGCTTTAACATTGATCAAGAACCTTAAATTCGTATGTTTTAAGCTCAATGCCTTTAGGCTGGAACTTGCTTTGAAATATTTTGGACCTACATTATGAAAAAAGTTGCTAACAATTTGAAAGAATTTTCATCCATTTCGTGCTATGCTTAACTGGAAAGTACTGTAATGAATGGGAAAAATCAAGAATCTGGGAAGCTCAGTGTCTGGAAAAAGTGGATGTTTAGAGGAACATTTTGATGAATACAGTAGAGGAAACTGGGGGTTTTTGGACATGACAACATGCAAAAATGATGGGAATATTTTCTGCTTCTTGGGAAATAACATGATTTACATTTCTGGTTACAGTGCTGAAATCTTGTGAGTTTTTGACACCTTCAATTTATGATATTGGAGCACACCTTAATGTGAAGTCTCTATTTGTGCCTTAAAATGGAACCTTTAAACCCCTTCTCTAATCCTACAGAATAGGTCTGTATACTAGGTGCAATGTATAACAACCAGAAAGCCGAAAGGCTTAGTGACTCCTTGCCTAGGGGAGGGTGTAGCTTTGTTACACAAAGGTTCATCCCTCAAATTTACATCATTTTAGGATGTGTTAATACTAGACCCCTGCATCTTGAGACAAAATCTTGAGATGACAAGCTACATGCTAAATATTAAACAATCAACAGGCCAAGTATGAAATCTCTTGCCGTTATTATCCTTACAATATCATGTTTAAAAGGTTTTGACCTCTTGTGACCCCAAATGACCTCCACCAACACCAAAAGGAAGTATCTCCCTAACCTCATCAATCCACATATCAATAGATCTAGGACTGTGAACCTGCAGCTCTACTAAAGTTTACCTATTGTCAGCATTCAGCAGAAAGACATTAACAGATGTGCTTAACATCACGACTATTCAAAATTTCTTAGACACACCGGAGACATACTGTAACATCTGTGAACCCCAAACACAGTTCCTCATTGAGGCTAATCTCTGAGTTCTCATAAAAGCTTGAGTGCCATTTGTATACATATTTCTTTTTTTCAAAATGAGTTTTAGTGAACATGTACTTTTTCTGTAGTTACTGCAAATTTTAA
>WURT03163479.1:0-10655 GCA_009936505.3 Holothuria glaberrima | reverse complement strand
TCTATATACCAAACATGAAAAGTGTCAGTCATTGCTACCTTGAGATATAGTTTCTACAAGCCACTTACAAGGTTTTCCCAGATTAACCTCCGGGGACGTCAAATGACCTTTGACCTCCACCAAAAACAATAGGGTTCTTCTTCTCAACATGACAAATCTATATACAAAATATGAAAAGTGTAAGTCATTCCTATCTCAAGATATCGTGTTTAAAAGGTTTTCATAGTTTAACCTCTGGTGACCTCAAATGACCTTTGACCTCCACCAAAAACAATAAGATTCTTCTTCTTAGTATGACAAATCTATATACCAAACATGAAAAGTGCAGTCTTCCCTATCTCGAGATATCATGTTGACAAGCCATTTTCAAGGTTTTTGCAGTTAAACCTCCGGAAACCTCAAATGACCTTTGACCTCCACCAAAAACAATAGGGTTCTTCCTCTCAACATGACAAATCTATATAACGAATATGAAAAGTGCCGGTCATTGCTAACTAGAGATATCATGTTTACAAGGCTTTCAGCTTTTGACCTCTGGTGACCTCAAATGAACTTTGACCTCCACCAAAAATAATAGGGTTCTTCCTCTCAACATGACAAATCTTTACACCAAATATGAAAAGTGTTGTTCATTCCTATCTTGAGATATTGTGTTTACAAGCCATTTTCAAGGTTTTTGGACTTTCCATGCTCCATGTTCTTTGTATATTTTGTATTGTAATCTACTTTGCATCTCTACTGTTTTGGATGGCTCTCTATATGTAATCATAGTATTGTATAGTTGTGTACATGGTAGTGAAATAAACAAAACGAAATGAAACATGCAAAGTAAGCAAAGTATCCTTAGTTCCTATCTTTAGATATCTTGTTTACAAAATTTTCAGTTTTTGACCTCTGGTGACCTCACATGACCTCTCACCTCTGCCAAAAACAATAGAGTTGTTCCTCTCCACAGGTTTTATCCATACACCAAGTGCTGAAGGTATCCGCAATTCCCAACTCTAGATATTGATATTGTGTTGAAAAGGTAAGTATCACAACATTCATGTAACACACAAATCTATTCAATTCTAAGACCAATTTTTTAGGCCAACCCCTCCCCCCCCATACAGAGACAGAACACTGCCTATTCCTGGCAAGTACTAAGCCCCTTTCCCAAATTAGAATTAGTCCCAAATACTAATGACTAGCACTGAGTTTGAAAAATGCTGTCCATTGCAAAATGTGAAAGCCATTGCATGAAAAGTGTGTTCACGATTCTCGTATTTAACGAAATTTCTAGCTCCTTTACAAGGTTTGGTCCCATTAGTTCAACGAAGGCAACTGCTGCACTTGGAGAAGCCTGATTTCAAAATTGTTTCAGCTCAGTTGGCCACCATGCTGACAATCACATCAACTTCAACAAAATAATGTTAGTTTGGTAATTACTAACATATAAGAATAATGTGCCAGGCTGTACAACTAAGTCCTCATGAGATGAAGGAAACATCCCGAACATTACTGTAATTCTTATTGATTACGATTAATTGTATCTGTCACAAAATTTACAAGAAATTATTCCTAGGAGCATTAATGTTCCTTACAACTACTACACTAGCAATACATTGGCACATCTTTTTTCATGATTAACAGATGATACAGATACTGAACAAGCATCCTACACTGAAGTTTAAATAGGCTAAAACACAAAGTAACCATTTGCAGGGCTGGGACTTATTTCAGAGGTGATAGCAAAAGGTACATCTTAGCCCTGATACGAGCCTAACAACCCACTTTCCCTTTTTATTTCCAATTTTATTTGTTGTCTGAATTTTACTACAAGATAAACCCCATCCTACTTTTTCCTGGATAGGAAAACGTGCCATGCTTCCTCGTGGCATTAATTTAGTCACGTAGCAAAGATTCTAGGCCATGCATGTATCAGTGAAACCGAATTCCTCATCTATTAAAATGTCTTTGCAAAGGTTTAACACACCTGACCATCACTACGAATCTTCTCTACCACACTCAGTGACCTAAGATTCACCTAGCAAACTTGGGAATTGCTGAACTTTATGTAAACTTCTTTTCAACCATGACATCCTTCCTTTCAAACTTTAGGCTTTGTGCCAATTCATTGTAAAGTTGAATGTTTATTACTGGTAAATGGTAAAAATAAGTCCTTGTAGCCTTTTACTTACACTTTTGTGAAATACTGGGTTTTGCAAGTCATTACTTCCTTTTACTCAGTTATAGCATTCACTAAATAACAAAACAGTCTGTTGACAAACCTTTGCATGACCTTTTCAATGGCAAATATTCAACTTAAAAAAAAATTCTTTTCATACACTGAAAACTTTTGGAATTCTTTGACTTCTATTATTACAGCACTTATTATTTGACTAACAATAAGATATTTTTTGTAAAACTCCTAGGTTCTTTACAATTCTTTATGTTTGTTTTGGTTTACAAGAGGGTTGCCAAAGCAAAAAAAAAACCTGCAAGCAGAAAGCAAATTAATCCAGGGTATTGAAAGCATGCAGCTCATGGCAAAGGCATTATATGGGTCTTTTATCCTATAACACAAAGAGAACAATTTGTCTTGAACACTCTCTCACTAAATATGAAACAATTTTGCATCAGGGTTTTACATAACACAACAACACTATGCTACTGCACTGACCAGTTCCTCTGTGGTTCTGTTTAAGATGTAATACCAATTTATCTCATACTTAACAAGTGTAACCTTCCTGTCAAATGTGCACAATGTTATAGTTAAGCCTACTTGAGATACAATAACACCAGAAAGCCAAAAGGGATACCTTGCCTCTGACATATTTTTAAGTTTCAACAATCAAGACTTGTCTTGAACTGCTTTGACAAAAGCGCAAGCTGTATTTTCAGGTTTTGAAAGATTCCGATATTAAATAGTGTACTAAACTTGGTGATTTTATGTACACCAATCTTAGCCGCCAAAGTATGTGGTACCAGTTCATACTATATGCCACTGTATTAGTGTTCTAAGAATGAGCTAGTATTTCTACCAACAGTGGGTTTTCATGCATTATGCTAGTAATGTACTGTCATAATATCATGCTCCAATCAATGGATGAGTGAACATTTAAACTTTATGACTGTGGACACAGTGCAAAATTAGCACGCTACTGGTGCAGAATTGGCATACACCTCATAAAGTTATCATAGGATACGGGTAAAATATCTGAGCTAAGCCCTTGGCAATATTTTCAAAAGCTCTATTTCAGTAATTTCGCCTTATGACACCTTTTTCTTCACAGTAACTTTGCACTGGCTCTTACACTACCCTAACAATGTTATATGGAGATATATCAAACCTGACCTAATCTGACGTTTCTGGAAAGGCAGCAGAGATGCCAAGGTCGGATGATTTTTTAGAGGGTGAAATTTTTGACACTTTCCGTTTCCTGTCTAAGCATTTCTTGGAGACCAACTCCCATTGACATAGTTGTACGGCCCAAATTTTCAAAGACCTTTTTTTTTTTTTTTTTTGCATTTTTGCACTTCAAATGTTGATTTCTTGCATTATTTTTTGTTCAATGAAATGAATTTTACGCTAAAAAGGTACAATGCGTGAGATTTTTAAAAATGGGGGAGATTCGGACAGTTAAGCAGGTGAGCGGGTGACGACCCGAAAATGCGGGTAACACCTGCCCGATGCGGGGCTGCGGGGCTGCAGGGATGAGGCAGTCTAATGGTAAATTGCATCAGTAAGTTCACATCATATGGTATGGAACGGCACCGCAACAGAATTGCATTATCGGCAACTCAGCTAAATTTACATATGCACACAACAAAGTAAGGGAAGCATGTTGCACATAGCTGGTTCCAGGCCTTGGCTCAATGACTTCATTTGGGAATTTGTGAGTTCAGTGTAGTCATTGATCAAACATTTTGCAGATCTGGTCGACTCACAAATCTGCCGGAATTTTCCTCCAAATATGTTTTTTGTGTAGCCAAGTCCCAAAATGGTCTTTTACTGGAGAGATCGGTATTGTCATATTTTGATCATTTTATCGTATGAAATAACACAACCGTACTAGTTGGCAGGTCTGCTAAGCTAGATTATTGAAGCTATGATTGATCTTGCATACAGCAGCAGATGTGAAATACCATTGATGGGTCTTTCACTCAATAATTAGTTAACTAGTGATTATTCTGGTATGGGTCATTAATGAGCCAATTGGCTTCCTGACCCTCAAACATTAAACTTAATGAGAGATTAATGGGTGATAACCAACAGCAATAGTTTTACACACGTTCACACAGTCAATGCATAGACTGTACAGTAAAGTTAGTGAGAAGTGAACAATGTGGGGATGTTTGATTTCATCACCAAGCTTGTGCTTAACAGCATGGGCCAATATCGCAATTTGATAGTTCACTTCCTCATATGCTCAGGATCCTCATTAATAAAAGTATTGATCATGAACTATCATGTTTTGTGTATAGGAGTAATTCCATCCTGAGTGCAATCTTCAATAATAAAGATTAATAATAAAGATAAATTTTACTTACGTTGATTCCTGTTTTTGATATTGAAAAGGTGTCCTAGCCAAAGTATTCCTTTTTAAGGAGTAAAACAATAATGGCAACTTTCTCACTTTTTTGCTTTGGTCTTTCAAAATAATATGGGCCTGTCAAAACTTAAGAAGCTGGGTGGTCCTCTGGCCACTTGCAGAAAGGAAAGGATACGGGCAACTGCCGACGTGTCCCATCTATACATAAAGACACACCCATGCACAACACACACACATTCATAATTACTGCAGAGATCTGGCTTAACATCAAAACTTTTTGAAATCTAAATACCTATGAACTTGCTTCAGTATTAGCTTTTGAATACTGGAGTATGAACTTTCAACACTGTGACCTAGTTTCTTCAAACCCTTAGCAGTCAGCTCTTGAAGTAGAAAAGTTTGTAACTCTAAACTGGCCTTGCCCCAAACTAACAGATCCAGAAACTCATCTCCAACTGTTCCTTCTGTTAGTTTTTGCTGGAAAAAATAGAAATGAAGTAAGTTGTTTATCTGTTTACAAAAACAAGCAACAGACTGTTTCTCAAAATCTTCTCTGATGAAAGATCAGGATGAGGTAGAAATCAACCCACCCATTTCTATGTAATTTTTTTTCATCCCAACAGACCTTGTTCTTTTTCTCTTCTTTTCATGTCTGTTTGTTTCTAGAAGTACTGGAACAAATATGCTTCTTAGTACCCTAAAATAGCTATTATGGGCAAAAATTTTGAAAACTTACTCAACTTTTATTCCCTCTCCCCCTCCCCTGTGATGAGATGCTCAACCCTTAAGTTAACATATGCTAAGTTTGGGCATGCAAGTCAAAAATGTTCTTAAGAGGGTATACCTACAGTACCTTCAACTTCACTTTCAAACATCAGCCCAATCTTTAAAATATCCTGTTATTTCCATTACAAAGTGTCAAAATGTTAGAAATCATAAATATCACTTATTTAAGGTAAACCAAGGAATATCCTGCATGAGTCAAGCAATTCTGTTAGAAAAATATTGCCACATGTTTGAATTTAAAAGAACTATACATGAAAAGGTAGGCTAATTCAAATTGAAGTGATATGCTTTTTCAGCTCTGATTGCTTGAAGATCTAGGGCATGCATTCCACAACACAAAATGATTGACTTCATAAGTACATAGCGCCCTCTGTCCTTTGAGAGTATGCTGTTAGCTGAACTAAGTGAATTGACCTAGTGTTAGGCCTTCAGCTTGAAAGAGTTTGTTGAACAAAGAATTCATTTGTATGATGCATGTAATCACCAGCATGACAGCATTAACATACTGGAAAAGCATCATACTGCACAAATCCTCATTCATTAATATACAATACCACTGTGTTGTACTTTGTACATGGGCAGATTATGCACTAAGTCCCATTAGGCACTGTGCTGTAACAGGATTCCCAGCATTACATGGCCAAAACTTTCCGTATTTTTATCAAAGCTCTCTGATGAATTTTCAAAATTTTATGACAAGTATTGTGACTAGTGTATGCACAAGGTACCGGACCGATGATATTACTACCCGGGTAGAAAACTACTACCCCGTTTTTCTGAGGTTTGCTTTTGATCTTGGTGAAATGGCACGGCTATTACACCTTACAAAATGATTTTTCCATCATCTCATTCACGATAAAGTTGAAATGAAGTTGTTTTAGTCTGTTTCTGTACCTTACTTTTGTTAAACTGCACTAATCACCGGTTACTCAAGTCCCGCGATGAGTGTACCTAACCGTACATCAAGTTGCGCCTATACCAGATAATGAAACAACATACAGTACTTGAATTATATGTGCATACAATGCACTAAAGTCTGATATTGCTAGGTTTCGGTTGGTACCCAACGGGTAATATGTTTCAGGTACCCGGGTATGAATTTCCTACCAGGTGCAAACACTAATTGTGACCTACTTCTACTTGTACCTGTCTTCATGCCCTACATATGCTGTTTGGACACAAAATAAAATATAACTGATTGAAATTCTCTTTTCAGCCCATGAAATTCTTGTAAATTTCCCTGATTGAAAAGTGGAAACTCATATTTTACAGCTTTTCTCTTATATTTAGGATGAATGAGGACCCTGTTAAGACCTACAAAGAATCATGGGTCCATGAATAACACTCTGAGCCTTCCTAAGAATCAACACTTACACCTAAACATTTGTAAATTTTGAGCTAACCTTTACATATTTATACCTATATCTTATGCTGTTTATCTGTATAAAAAATTTCACTTATCTAACCTTTGACACCTGGCAAACTATTCTAGGTGCTTAGCACCTCTAACTGACCCTAGCTTTGCAAAGTGCAACAACTGTGTTTGGTATTCCAAGTGGACAATAGGAGCAGGAGCAGGACCATGACCTCACTATAACTGGCTTCTAATTTTGTTTCCAGAAATATCAATTATTTACACATAATGAATGGCGTTTGGGGCCTATGATAGGACTGATGATCTTTTGAAGTAATTTCTAAGTGGAAAGCTGATGATAATTCTTAGGCTAATACTATAGAGTTATACTACAAGGGTATTCAATCAAAACTATGCTCCCTTACGATTGCAGTTAATCAATTGTCTCCACTCCATACTAGCAACACCAACAAACTATTCTCAAAGAAATCCAAACTTTACCTCAGCATACTTGGTTAATTTAGCCTCAATTTCTAATAAGATATCTTCTTTGGCCTCAGTGATGGCTTTCAATGTTCCTTCCAAATACTGAAAATAAACCAGAAAGCCAAAAGGCTTAGTGATTCCTTGACTTGACATATATATTGTAACAAACATGAATAATCCACATGACAAGCATGAGATCCCTCACAGCAATCCTACTTGAGATATCATGTTAATAAGGTTTTGACCTTTTGACTTCTAATGACCACAAATGACCTTTGACCTCCACAAAAAACATTAAGGATTATCTACTCAATATGGGTAATCCACATGCTAACTATGAGATCCCTCACAGTTATCCTTCTTGAGATATAGTGTTTAAATTATTTTGATCTTTTGATCTCTGGTGACCCCAAATGACCTTTGACCTCAACAAAAAATGATAGGAATCATCTACTTAAATATGGTCAATCCACATGTTAATTACAAGATCCGTCACAGTTACCCTTCCGGAGATATCGTGTTTGCAACATTTTGACCTCTGGTGACCCCAAATGACCTTTGACCTCCACAAAAAACACTAGGTACTATCTACTCAATATTGGCAATCCACATGCTAAGTATGAGATCCCTCACAGTTATGCTTGTAGGGATATAGTGTTTACAAGATTTTGACCTTTTGACCTCTGGTGATCCCAAATGACCTTTCACCTCCACCAAAGCAATAGGGATCATCTACTCAATATGGGCAATCCACATGGTAAATACGAGATTCCTCACAGTTACCCTTCTGGAGATATTGTGTTTGGAAGATTTTGACCTTTTTACCTCTGGTGACCCCAAATGACCTTTGACCTCCACAAAAACAATAGAGATTATCTACTCCATATTGGCAATCCGCATACTACGTATGAGATCCCTCACAGTTACGCTTATTGAGATAATGTGTTTACAAGATTTTGACCTTTTGACCTCTGGTGACCCCAAATGACCTTTCACCTCCACGAAAAACTATAGGGATCATCTACTCAATATGGGCAATCCACATGCTAGGTATGAGATCCCTCACTGTTATGCTTCTTGAGATATAGTGTTTACAAGATTTAGACCTTTTGACCTCTGGTGACCCCAAATGACCTTTGACCTCCACCAAAAGCAATAGGGTTTATCTTCTCAATATGGGCCATGCACATGCCAAGTATGAGATTCCTTGAAGTTACACAACTTGAGATAGTGTTTACAAGCAATTTCCAAGGTGTTTACCCATTTGACCTCTGGTGACCCCAAATGACCTTTGACCTTCACCAAGAACAATAGGGACCATCTACTCAATAAGGGGTATCTACATGTAAAATATGATATCCATTGAGCATACTGTTCTTGAGATAGAGTGTTTACAAGCCAAGCATCACATACATACATACATACACACATACATACATACATACATACACGCACACATACATACATACATACATCCATACATACATACATACATACGCACATACATACACACACACACACACGACATCACCATCGCAAGGACGTCAAGGAATCAAAAATGAAAACCAGAAAGCCCAAAGGCTTTGTGATTCCTTGCCGAATGGAAATGAAAGGTATCCATCCATCTATTGCATTTACTAGCAAATGTCTACCATTTTTGCTAAGTAATCTCCAGTGACCTCATATAACCTTTGACCTTGACAAAAGCTATAGCATTCTTCCTCTTAATATGATAAACTTTTGTACTAAGAATGAAAAGTACCCTTGACCTCTACTAAAAACATTAGAGTTCATTTTCTGACTACAACAAATCTGCATCCCACACATGAAATGTATTCATGCTTTCTACCTTGAGATATTGTTTACAAAGTTTTGTGTTTGTGACCTCTGGTGATCTCACATGACCTCTCATCCCTCCTAAAAATAATAGAGTTCTTCCTCTCAATATGATAAATTTCCAAGGTTTTTAACATTTCACCTTAGATTATCTCACATAACCTTTGGCCTCTACCAAAAACAACAGGATTCATCTTCTGACTACAACGAATCCAAATGTCATGTGTGAAAAGTATCCATCACTCCTACCTTGAGATATCGTGTTTGCAAGCAATTTCCAAAGTTTTTGAAATTCTACCTCTGGTAACCTCAGATAACTATGAGCTCTACCAAAAACAATTGGGCTCATCTTCTGACTATAACACATCCACATGCATAGTAGGAAGATTATCCATGCTACTTATCTTGCGATATTCTCTTCACAAGATTTTTGGTTTTTAACCTCTGGTCACCTCACATGACCTCCGACTGACACCAAAAATGATAGGGTTCTTCCTCTCTATGACATATCCATATATACCAAGTATGAGAGTATCCCTCATTCCTTTCTTGATATATCGTGTTAACAAGCCAAGTGTCACAAACACACATACACACACATGCCATTGTGACTGCATATATTTGTTTTGCCCTTAACAAGAAATCAAAAACACAATCATCAAGATTTAATTTTATCCTTTGGCATGTACACATAATTTTTGGAATTTGGTACTTGCAGTGGTCACCATCATGATTTCATTAGAAAGACAATCCCTAATCTTATTCACATCTGTCAGTGCATGAGCCCTAGGCCTCTACTAATGTTTAATTTGCTACATCCCCTAAATTTAACAAAACCTCTTTACCTCATCTATTATAATTTTGGTTATTCCTCTGTTCCTGGGGGTGGCATCACTTTCCTCCTACATTCACAGCCCAAAAATAATGCAAAGAGCATACTTCCTGTTGGAATGAAGTTGAAGGAAGATTGCATACTGCTGAGCTGAGAGATGGGTAGTGCCACCAATATGGGTTGCAAGGATTGCCACAAGCTAATTCCACTGTATGCCGAGGTTGTTTACTAGTTGCAATTGATGAGGTACAGAGGCAGATATGGAATTTTTCAAGGGAAATGTGTGTGTGAGTGGGGGGGGGGGGAGTTAGCCCTTCCCTTTTCCCTGGATCCACCCTTAAGTAACTAGGAGTGAAATTAAGGACATGTTTCATAAATTGTCACCTCGTCAGCCAGAACTGATAAACATATTTATTGAACTGCTGATGAAATCTTTCTTAAATGAAGATACTACAACAACACTGTAGAAACACATTCAAACACTTCTGTCTTTTCATTTTTTCACAATGCTCACTGCAACTGGAACATAATGAATACTGTTTTACTGTTTTCAACATTATCATTAGACTGTATTTTCCTTGTTTGCATAACATGATACACTTAGAGGAGACTGGAGAGCTTCAGTTGAGACCTGTCAACCTGTCTGACCCCAAAATAGGGAGATTTTCATTTTTCAAAACCAAAAAACTGGGAGATTTGTGGAAAAATAGGGAGGTTGGCAATTTCCAATGGAAATGACAGACTATTAGAACCAGAATGCAAAAATGCATTGAGGTTTCGATGATGCATACTGTATATGTTTTATTCGCAATAATGCCATGTTATC
>WURT03163468.1:0-10655 GCA_009936505.3 Holothuria glaberrima | reverse complement strand
ATGCCGATTTCCTCCAGATGTGACGATTTCATCCAATCAGATCACGAGAAACTGACATATGTCAATTTAAATCGACAAATGTCGATCTCAGGACTTTTGGCACGCTAGGCGCACCATACACGTCAGTGTTGTGTGAATCGTGAGTGCAGCGAAGCCTGGGTTTCGAAGTTCCCTTCCTTGTTAGTATATATATATCTAACTGGTTACTCTTTAAAAAGGGGACATTAGGCATACTGATTGCTCTGAGCCTAGGGAAGAGACCAGTGATTTCTTTGCTTCCTTGAAGTTGCTTAAATTCCGAAACTTAATTATTATGAATCTAGTACATTTACTTTCATTGTTTGAACGAACTACTTTCAAGTCCCTTTTCTTACTTGTATGTAATCAACAAATCTGTACACATCTAGGCAGTCTTACCAACTTCATGCCATTCAAATAAAAAGATAGAAGATATCTAATATCAATCATAATTTGGAACATTTAACACCAAAAGTATCACAAAATATCAGCTAAGTCAATCAGTTGCTTCCCTGAGGAAAAGCTTAGTCAGATATTTTATACGTAAATATTAATGTCGTAGTTGGGTATGGAGTTGGGGGTGGAGTGAGGTTTGTGATTGTGTATTTGATATGGTAAGGATTTTCACTTTGTTGTGTTTGTTTTAATGTGTACGCTATTTGTTACTTGCAAATGTTTTGTTGTGATAAAACATAAATGAAATGAAACATATTAATAGCCTAGTGTAGCCTTTTGTTATGGAGATGCCATATCCCCTTTAATTTACAGCGTAATTTATGTGCCACTCAGTGTTTATTTCTTGGCCTATGCTGCGCATGAAGGGCATAACTGTTTTATTCAATACCCAAGTTTTATTAAATAGCATCATCAAGAGGCAATTTTCGGTCTCAGTTAAAGGTTGTGTGACATGAAAATAACATAGTTGGATATTTGATGTAAAAAGCATTAAATATCAAGAAAATACCCGCAATATCCGTTAAAATCCATCAAATATTGACCATTTTACAAGGTAATTTCTATTTCACACTTGTATCATGAATAAACATGAGCGTAATATGCAAATATGTGACATCGAAAGATGGACATACCATATATGGCTCACGTTAGCCTTTGTTTTTTTTTAAACTTAATTTCAAGGACACTGGTAGCATTTTATCCCCTTAGAGGTTTATTACGAAAGTTAAAATTCTTTGCTTCAGAAATATTGATATCACTCTACACACTGTAAACTATCTGATCAGTAATTAAGAGAAAATTTATATATGGTTAACAAAAGAAATCTTATCACTGTGCAACACTCCACATCATTATTTTTGCATAGTCCGAAATAAGTTTCTTCAGAAACCATCAAACTTTGAAGACGTATATTTTGAGAACGGTAAAAGATATTGAAATAATCCCGACGGATCTTTCATTTGAGAACTTAATTCTTTAACTGACAAGTGAAACAGCTCTTATTGGTTGCATGCCACACGACCTTTAAGATATTATCAGACATTCAACTGACTTTAGCATAACTGCATCCCAGCTTAGGACAGGTTTTTAAACTCCCTGTTGAGTAATGGTCAGTGTGAAACAATGTGTACATCAGCCCAATAGATCTGACCTTAAATTAGTAGAATAACGTAAATGTTGCAACACTTGAAAGGACTACATACAAAGTTCTAATTGTAATGTTACATGTTTCGTAATATTACATACGCAGCAAGCAATTCCGCCACTTCAAGATACTGTCCGTCTTACATAAATTCGCATATTTGGTCCCTGTGAACTCTTCAATCATAGGAGAAACATATAGCTTTAAGGTCCTCGGATGTGGCCCGGTACAAGACAATTCCACTAAGATCTACCTCCTATCCTTAGGTACAGCAAAATGAGGAAATTTAAAGTTTTATGACACAAAAATTACTCGAACTTGACATTGACCCTTGTTTCTTCATATTTGTTTTAATCTAATAACGCTGACTTCAAAAAATACTCATTATCTCAATACAGTAAAGTTTGCAAAATTTTTTACGAACCTTTTTTCATCGGTCCTTATTTTTTTTTACAAAAAAAGTTAACATATCATATTAAAAGTTATAGTTAGCTTGACGTCACGTTACCCAATACGAATATTTCTAACTTGAAATAATGAGTGAGACCTCCTAACCCCCTTTTCACCTTTGACACCGTTCAGTACCTGCCGCAAGCCCGTAGCCAGACAAGGTAGTAAAGGGCGAGATAACTTCCAGAGAGCGAAAAATTTCTGTTTTCTAAAACGCTAACTTTTTTCCAGGGAGGATCGGCCTCCTCTTCCCCTCCCTTAGCTAAAGCCTTGTCCTTATGTCTCATCTATGATCGAAATTATCGTCATTAATTTCCGACTCTAGTATCTACAAATTTTACAAAAATTTAACAAAGATGTAAAGGTCATGTGTTGTCAACTTTTCTGAAGGGAAAGAAAAGGGCTCCTTGCCCGCAAACAGCTCCTCATGTGATTTTGAATCGTCTTGCACGCTTAAAAATATTATATTTAAAATAAGTTTTTTCTTTTCTTTGTTTTAATCTTTGGCAGACAAAGTTCGACATCCTCACAGCAGTAAGTGTTATGTGGAATTATTCAAACTAGTTCGTCTGGTCGTTGGTATGGGATGGTATTATCTTTCTTTTCTCTTCGCCATTTGCGATACAAGTCACGTCATTTCTCTGGGATCATGTACTGAATGAGAAACATTTTAATATAGTACCACCTCCCACATATAAGTGTGGATTAAAAGTGTAATGGTATTTCCATAAAACCTGTAATTCATTATAAATGTTCCTATACTTTCCACAAACCATAAGCCTACGACCAACAGTTGAGGCTGGGAGCTGCAACCCCCGATGAGTGCAGGTAAAACTATTCCTATGGAATATTTTAGAAAAATGCAGGTAATTTTCTGAGACAAAATATTATTCTGTTGGGGCAAAAAAACCCTAGATAAAATATTCCCCATGCTTATGTTGCAAACCGTTGCTTATATTCTTGAAGAAATTGGTGCAAATGTAAGTGTGCCTTTCTAACGTTTGTAACAAACCAGAAGAAATTTAAGAAGGAAAAGCGTTAATAATACTCTTCCAAAGTGATAAAGTATAGAGAGTCAATTTGGAGATTATCGATAATTTATCCTAATTCAGTACTATAAATGTCGTGTGCAGCCATAGGACAGTGGCCTACGCAGGATTTATCTAAGAGTGGGAGTACTCCAGCTTCTACACGGGCAGACGGGGGCCGGGGCATCCTAGTCCAAACCCTAAGAGATGTTTACGTAAACGAGGGACGATGGTGGGGCATTTCCATGCCTTACGCAGTTACGCCTCGTACTCAAGTGGTAATGTAAGTTTTATATATATATATATATATATATCAGATAGATGCCAAATAATTGAGTGAATACTTATATGGCATTTTATATTTATTTTTTATTTTTATTGGCAATATGGGAAACTCGTCCTTTCAAAAATGTTATTACCGTTAAATGAACACCTGACATACTTCTTCTATACACAGTGTTTGGTAAACGAGGCTTTTCATGGAATCGAACGGATAGGGTCAACAAACAAAATCACTCAGACGAGCAACAGGTGGGTCTTATGGATAAATTGAAGGTTGTATAAGGCATATAAGGGGACTGGGTGACTCTTTTGGGCCTTTTGTGGAGCACCATTCTACCACATTGGCTTCCAGTGCAATGTAGGCGTAAACACGCGATTCACTTCAATCTACCTAGCGTTTGCAACTCCAAAACTTCTCCCATATAGCCAGGCATTGTAGACGAGGAAATACGAAAAAATATTTTTGAGAGCGATTTTCAACATTTAACTGTTTGAAAAGCTGCTGAAGTAGAAGTCGGATTTGGGGTCTTGCGTGTTCACTTTTGATGAGCCCTTTTGATGTACAGATCTTCCGTTTTACAATGGGTTATTGTCATCTTCCTGTCAATATCTCTAATAATTGGTAGTATTACCGGCAACTTTCAGATAACTTGATAGCTGTTTCTTGGGGGAGTGGTTAGTTCGGAGTAATTTGCAAATTGTAAGTTGAACATGACATAAGAATCAATTTTTAGCAAATGAGAATCATGCCCATTACAAATTGCAGTTTCTATTACGAAAGCATTCACCTCATGTTTACGGACGCAGTCCTTGCATAAGTAAGTTAGTTATTATTTTTAAGACGAGCAGTTTAGAGGTTTTTCCATCAGTCTACGTGTTCAAATGAACATTCGTTTTCATATGAAGACTTTGGACGTTTCAAGTATGTAATAAATATTAAGCGTACGTAATTTACTATTCTCCAGAGTAACATTATGGGTGCTCCTTATATAAACTTATTTCATGCGTGTATATATATATATATACACAGTGAAAATCGGTAAAGCTAAAAAATCTGGCTGAGGTGAAAAGCAAGTTTGACTCCACTGGGATTCGAACTCGGGACCTCCCGCTTGCTAGTGCGGTTTTTGCTCTATTTTTCAGGTTTTATACACGTAGTGCGCCAGTGATTATTAATATGTAAAAGGTGTTTAAGATGCAAATGTTTGAATTGTTATTTTTTTTTTTTGCCTTCCCGGCTGCCTGGTAGTTACGGTTGTGTACACGAAAAGACAGGTAACACCTTGAAAAAGGATTGACACTTAGTTCTGAATTACCTCTTCCAAAGCATTCACCTTGCAACCTTCACCTGCCAGTATAATGTAAATAATTGCTAGCATTGTCGAGAAGATAATCAACTAATTAGTTTATGTGGTGGAATCATTGAATACATGTAATTATGTGATCTTTTTGTAATTACGTGACCTTGTTTGTTTTGAAGAACGTTTCTACACAAGACTTGAGAGTTACGGCTGAAGAGAAAGAGAAAGCCATGCTAGAACGGATGGACGAGGCGACACGATTTCTTGCAATACTTATCAGGGTAAGTGGAAGGAGGGGGGGGGACGATTCAGTACCATTACTACTCTCTAAATGTAAAAGAGTGAAATTCTACCAAAAAGATTGACTACAGTGACCACTCTTGCTTTCGAGTGACATTCCACTCTCCGGCGAGTGACATTTTTACTCAATTAGAGTTAATTACCACTCCAAGCAGAGTGAAATCTCATTCGAATTCCACTCTTTAACTCTTTAAAAGAGTGGTCACTGTAGTCACTCTTTTACATTTATAAAGTAGTAAAAATGTTTTTTTTTTATTCACTCAGCCAACTTTATTAAATATGTTACGTAACACGAGATGATATTCCTTGCAAAATTTCTTTAGAATTCTACAAATATAAAATTGAAGTTTCTACAAATTTTTTAAGTTTTTGTAGAATTGGCATGGAAATCAATATGTTTTCTACAGTTTTTCTCTACATTTCCAAAGAAATTATACAATTTTTATGTACCATCTATGCATAATCTCGACCTAATCTCTATGGGATGTCTTTAACATCTGTAGTATATAGGTTTCTAAAGAATTAAAGTAGAGCATGTGTAAACTTTCCATAAGCGTAGGAAAAGGGTCCAGGGGGAGACCCCACCGCACTCTGATTGGTGGGGACGGAAACCTCGTTTCGCCCTCCTCACTTTGGATGATATGCTGCTAAAATATGGCTTTGAATAGGATGAAATTTTAAAGTTTGTCAAACATTGCACCATTTCGCTTCCTGAGTACTTTAAACGGTCAAAAATTTTATAAAGGCCGAGGGGGACCCCTCCCCAGGAAACTGAACACTAACATTCACTTCCGTCCCCACTTTGAAAAAGCTTCCTACGCTTATGGTCTCCAATTCTAGAATGAACAATTAAAGTTAAAGGGAAAATGCAGTCACCCCAATCAGAGTTAGTGTGCCCAGTCGTTCTAGTTCATGAATGGTCTATTTGATCATGTGACAATATTTTTGTTAGTGAATTGTAAAATTCAAGGATAATTTCGCCTTGCTTTACCTATTGTTTGTAGTAGTTTTGTTCAAAACGTCTTCAGAGGTGCTTGTAACGTAATCAGAGGAGATTTGCAAGAGTCTGCTGATTTTTTAAAGCAAGTTTTGGGGTGACTGCCTATTGCCTAGCTTTAAGAAGCAATCTGCTGACCAACGTTTTATAGCCTTGCAGCAAATGGAAGTCTCTATTGACAAGAATAAGCAGTTCCGAAGAAGGTAGATCCACTTCCGACGAAAGCTTGACTACTTTCAAGTCTTTCGACTCCGTTGTCATTGAAAGCTTTTATTTTCTTAGATTCCCCTCGTGAAAGCTTTTCTAGACGTATTTAAAGGGAATATGCAGTCACCCCAAGTAGAATTAGTATACTCCGGTATCCTAATTCTGGAATGGTTCATTTTAATAATGTGACAATATTTTTTGTTAACGATTTGTTTAATTCATGGACAATAACTCCTTGCTTTTTCTTCTGTTTGTAACTTTTATGTTTAAAAATATATTTAGAGATACTCAAGGCAAATAAGAGGAGACTTGCAAGAGTTTGATGATTTTTCAAAGAAAATTTCGGAAGACTGCTTATTCCCTTTACTCACCTATATCTTTGAACAGGCTTATCTTGCCTTCAAATTTAAGATACTGATTTAAAATGATTTCCCTCATTTTTGTATGATGGCAAAACCTAATAAGGCCACACTAAGAAAGTTTTCATTTTTCTAAGACAGTGAAGAAATAGGAATCATATTAAACCTGCAAACTTTTTGGCAAACTTGATCTTATTTGCGAGCTATAAATCTTTATCACAGAGTTTCCCTACCTACGTATACGAGTACAGAAAGTTCAGTTTTTTGGCGATCGGAAAATGCATGACAGGTTCACGCGCATTTGCCTTGGAGCTTGAGGTGAGCATACGGCATCCAAAATTGACGCGCTGATTGTGTTGGAAGTTGTTGACTCGCATTGTTGCTTGGTGAACTTGGCTCGATGCACAAAATTTGAACGTGAACTTATTAGGTTTCGTCACTATACTCTAATATTATCTTTTGATTATTACTTTACTATCCGTTTGCTATAGTGTCAAGCCTTGGAGCCTTTAGCCTTTAACGGTTCTTGCTACCGGTAGGCTACCCTCCTCAAAAAGTAGGCTCCTCTCTTGCAAACCCTGGATCGGTGCCTGTGTCACTTTTTCACTTATTTCACAATTTTTCCCTACCTCGGCATATCATTTATTTATTTCTGTTTTTAAACGAAATTAATAGACAATAACTTTCTCTATTTTTTAACAGGAGAAGCAAAAACGTCTGCCTGGCAAGAGCAACTCGTATCGAAACGAATTCATCTGAAGACGATCGTTGGTGTCTTCTGCAATATTATGTGTGCAGTAATATTTGAGCGACAACCCCTGGACTTCATGAAAAATAAATTTGAAAAGCAAAAAAGTGCTTGAATATTGCAAGCTTAGTTGAAAACTAATTAGTTTCCTGTTCGGAACGAAGTTTTTCGTGTGCCTCTGAACTATAACCGTAACTGGTACTACACTCCTTGCTAAGCTGTCACACAATAAACACAACAGCCTGGTGTAATATTTTATTTGAAAGCTTCTGAGCGGTTGAATTCAGACTTCTCGATTAATTAGAAAGATAGAAGATACAACAGACTTGGAGAGAAAAGGTGTGAAGCCATTTTAAGATGGCGTTATGGTTACAGTTTGAAGCTACCACCCATATCAATGGTGAAGTTCAATCGACAGTTATCTAGTGTTTATCTTTAAATAGATTATATTTATGTGCCTTTGAATTTCATTAACGTATGAAATATTTCTGCGGTTTCCCGATTGTTGACGTAATTGGACCTGCCTTCCGTTTTAGCGATACAGGTACCCAAGTGCTAGTTCCAGTGAAGAGTCTCAAAATACTTCTGTTTTAATAGGACAATAAAGTATAAAATTAAAAGTGTATCACTTGTTTAGTATTTACCCCTTTGGAAAAGTATCAGGGACTGTTACAACATCTTCTTTTGAAGTGGAACATTTTTAACATAAATTATCATCTTAACAAGATAACACTCTTATGAATTTCTTTGGTATGAGTTAGATTTTTTCTTCCTGCTTCATTTTATGTTCTACACTGGTGTGCTTAGAGCAGCAATGGGCGACAATATGAAGGCCAAAAGGCCAAAACGTCTCGATGATTAAGCTAGGACGCCATCCGTATGATTTTATCATTTCATAGTTTAAAAATTTGTAAGGGAATTATAAAAAATAGCTTTGTAACTAATTTTCTGGCTGTGCTTATGAAAATAGCGTTCTTCAATGGGTGGCATACAAAAATAGAAACATGTAACATTCGCTGCAAGACATAAGAGGAACTTTTAAACAGGGCCGTGTTTCAAATTTATCAAGTTAGTGGGCCGTTCTTTGCCCAAATGTGGCTTATAAAAGTGTACACATTAGCAAGCAAAATAAGTCTGTATCACACTTTAGAGTAACAGAGTCACCTTCTTCTAACAGTTGGCATGGTGATTTCTCATCTGCTGTGAAAAATTAAAATCATCTAGCCTATCGATAGACCTAAAGAATAGAACAATAATGATATTTACAAGAAGGGAGAGGACACCATCCTTCTATCTTCTTTTGTTAATAACCCTTGAGTCATGACGTTCAATGCAGGATTGCTTATTAATTTTCAATTGTTCGAAATGTCAGCTCAGTTAAGTTTATCTATCTACTTCTGATGAGGACTCATCTGATTTCATAATTCCTTTATTGATACTTTTTTCATACGTTGCCTTTGTTAGTCGTGAACGAACTGAATGCAAGTAAATATTGGTTGAAGTAAAGCTAAGAAATAAATCAATATTCGATCTTTAGCAACTCGTGGAAAATTATGAATGGAAAGGGAAAAACAATTAAAACTTTTCTTTTTGCTGACTGTTTTCAAGAATACACAGAAAAAGAAAAGAGAAGAAGATTTACACATCGAATATAATAACAATATTGGCTGATTCTTTCGTATGCCTGTGTAAATTATTATTAGTTAGAGTGTGCGTATTAAATCAAATTCGTTGTGAAGATATCATGACATTGTCCACATTGGAATTACATTTATACTATAATGGTTACCAATAGCTATTTCACTGGGAGTGCTAGAAGAGAATTACAGCTTCTTTTAATAGGATGTTGAAATGTTTTAGCGAAAGTGAAACTTAGGAGAAATTAATTTGAAATATATGGTGTGTTAGAGCGGTATTGTTAGTAAAATAAGGAAAAACATACAGAAGTGAGTTCTGAAAAAATCAAGGGGAACAAAGAAACTAGTAGCACATATACGCGGAAACATAAAAGCAAAGACAAACTTTGGAATAATAATTTATCCATAAAGATGGGTCTGTAATTTTTAAAGGAAACAAACTAAAGGCTTCTTTTAAAGGAATGAAGTTTCTTGAAAGTCTTCTACTGTGTAAATTCGGAATGCTCCAGGGTTTCACACCACTGCTCACTAACACATTCACGTTAAAAATTAGTTCAATAGTTTGATTTATTAGATGGATGGAAGATTAAAATTGTCAAGACTTTAAATTTTATCCAACTACTTATGACACTAACTGTAAAACGAGTGAGGAATAATCTATTTTTATGAAACATAAGCTAAATTCAGATGCAATGACAAGGAGAGTTTTCCTTCTGAAACAGTTCTGGCACGGACCCAAATGAGGCCTCACAGGCTACAACCCCTCCCCCTCTCCCCTTTTCGGCACCACTATTTTTGAGAAGATCCCAAAACTGAAGCACAAATTTCATGTACATTATTTTGATTGTTAGTTTACAGGACATCTAAATTCATTTCAGATTTTTTTAAAGGGAAGCCCTGACTGATTGTGTTGCCCTTTTTAGAAGGATACATGCAAAGTTTTAAAGCCCGAGTATGTACTCCGACTCAAGTTCCGAGCCTGAGTCCGGTTTTTGTTTTACTGCACTTGAAATTGGCCCAGAATTGGAGGTCCCGGAATCGGAATTGAGCCCGAATGAGCTGCAAATGGACTTGGACTCGGAGCCGATTCCAGACCAGTCTACAAAATGAACGTTACTTACATGTTACTGAAGGTTCCGTAGATATTGGTAAATATTTGAACACATGAGTAGTCACACAGAGTCATACCACATAACAGGGTGGGTCACACTATGAAATAGACTCCTTAAATGACCTTTAAACTAACGACCCCTGGAAGGAAGTATTGCACGATATGTTACATTGCCAAGTGGCCGGACTCGGAAATTCGGCAGGAATAGCCGAGGGCTACTGTGTGGACTCTGAATTGGCTTTACATCGGGCTACTTGCATTCGGATCGAGCTTTGGAAACATTGTCAGTGATAACTAACCCGCACAGAATATATATATATATATATTTATATATATATATATATGCATGATGAAGTGGTGACCACTGAATTCAAAATATTGCAACATGACGTCTCTAAAGATATTCGCTTGTATCCCTTTTTTCTTTTCAGTATGGACCACTTCTATTTTTACACACACACACAAACATATATATATATATATAAAACTCAATCTGCAGACAGAACTGTTTCGATCTTGTTAAATCTCATCAGTGCAGCTCAGAGTAGGTGTCAAGACTGAATGTCAAGACTGACACGAGCATAACTTGCGTCAGTCCAGCCCTTCATGGCATATATATA
>WURT03163457.1:0-10655 GCA_009936505.3 Holothuria glaberrima | reverse complement strand
CAGAAGTACTACGCTGTGCCAGACCTGAAAACTTTATTTGAGCAGATAGATCCTTCCCTTATTTTGGGCTTTCTCAAAGAAAGTGAACTGTATAGAATTTTTGACATTACTCCCACATTTGCCTGGACCTTTTAGTGGAATTTGACCCCACCTTTTTTGGTTAATTGTACCCCAACATTGCAACTTTTTCTTTTCTAGGTGACACTATATAACACAATCGTGTTGGTGTGTCGTAAACTAACTAACACATATTTGCATATTCAGCTCATGTTCATTCATGATACAAGTGTGTAATAGAAATTACCGTGTAAAATGGTCAATATTTGATGGATTTTAATGGGAATTGCGACTTTTTTCTGGATATTTAATGCTTTTCACATCAAATATCCAACTGTGTTATTTTCATGTCACACAACCTTTAAGACAAAGAAAGTTACTGTGTACAAACGCAATGATATCCCAATCTGAAAACTATAAGATATTGTCACATTTGCCACCATTCTGCTGTCAAAAAGTCCACGTTTTTTCTTTTTATGGCTGAATTTGAAGACGATGAAATGTAGCACCGTACATCTATGCTTATCACTTGACCCCTTAGAAAGTGTGTCAGGCCCATAGCCAAGGGATTGGGACAGGGAAGGTGCCCTACAGACATTTTACCTCAAGAAAATAAAAAGTACCATTGCCTTAAAGCATTTTAGTCTGTCTCGCCCCTAAGTATATGTCGCCCCCTGGTGCTATCTTGCCCCCTTAAGTTCCTTGTCTGCCTATGGCGGCTTGCAATGTATATCTCTTTGCTGTTGTGAAACTGACTCAATTACCTTCATTCTTCTCCACATCGAGATTATTTATACTTGCCAGGCGCGTAGCCAAGAGGAGAAACCCCCCATGAACCAAGTCTTGGGGAAAATATGCTGACACCATAAACTTCACTACGTTTGAGACAAAAACATTGCACCATTTCGCATCTGGTGACCTAAAAGCAGTTTTTTCCAAAGGAGGAGGAGGGCTTATATCCCTCCCCAGTGTCACACTCTAACAACCCCCCCCCCCATGACACAATTCTGGCTACGCGCCTGATGCTTGCTCACTGATGCCCACATGTAACACCAAAGTCAACTATTTTCGCAGACGTAAGTCGCTATATGAATGAAACATGCTATGGATAGATACCAGGGCTTTTGGTGACCTAAGTTTCCGAGAACTTGGCTTATTGAAGGACACATCTCTGCAGACATAACTTCGGTCACATCCAAAAATGATTCTCTGTTTCTAGTACTTTAGAAGTTAACTTACATCTACAACACTCATCAGAGAAAAAAAATCAGTAAGAACATGCTCATCTCTGCAGCAACTAAAAATCGGGGGCCCTAGGTTGTTTAACTAAGTATTTACATTTGTTTTTGCACCTCGTATGGATGCTTTCATCCACATATAAATATACCACATTCATTGGTTAGCTTTCCATCTCAATCCATCTTCCAGTCAACATCCAAACATCCAGCAGAAGATGAGTTTTGTCTTCGAATTTCTCGACTTTTACGCCCAGCGATTCCTCGGAGGATGATCGGCGTGAAAGCCGCCTGCTGACGTTCCCTCATGTCAAACAGACTCCTCCTCACTATGATCACAACTGTTTCTTGGTTTCTCTCGCTCTTGCGTCCTTCTTATCCTTTTTGTTGTTCATATTGTTGTATGCCAGCACAGAGATTGTTAGCGAGTCCTCCCCATACCTTCCGCCTTTGAAAGACAGAGAAACTCGCAAACCTACGGGCTGAAGGGGATGAATTCTTAATGAGCTGGTGTATTGAGGGTAAACGTGTCAAAATTAGCACACTTTGCGCTGTACCGGCTCCGAAAGAAGAATATGGACGTAATTAAAATCACGGATACCTAATGAGACCGTTAGGCCGTTGAACCCGACATGTAGAAATCAAAATTGTAGCCTAATACTCGATAGCACTGATGCTAAAAAGTCACTGAAAATGTTTTCGAGCGTGAACTATGATTATCAGATTATTGTTAACGGCAGAGTAACAAAGAGCGAACGTAACTTCACAATCTAATAACAAACTTCTACTAACTGACAAATGGGAATAATAAAAATCATGTTAGCCTACTTCAAATATTGTTACATGACTCTGAATTTCTGGCGCAATACCGTGGAGTAAAACGTTTGATTACAATGAGAACTGTTTGTCCACTTATTGTAAACTTGTTTCTTAATGTTAGCTTCTGTCTGGATAAAAATTTCCCCACGATTTCATGTCGACAATATGTCATTTGAACAGTTGCAGGCAACACAGCTATTGTGTTAAAATTATACGACTTAATTTACGTACATCATTCCATCTATTTTAATGCCATCTGCAATCTGTTAAATATTTTCAGTTCCAACGTTATTATGTGAAATGTCACATCAAGTTCGATAAAATTGTATTTTCTGATGTCAATTTAACGGAGTAAAAATTCTTGTTTTTTGTAGATAAATCATTTTTACATTGATTGACAGATAAAGTCGTTTTGACGACTTTTGTTTAGCTAAAACTGAGCACAAGTTGTAATGAAGTTTCCCCTTATTGTCACTCTTTTTTTAGAGGAAGTCCCCGGGTATAATTTTCACTGCTAAATATTCATCCCAAACAAACATGGATTCAAATGGTCAAAATTTCATTTTAGGGCTTTCATGCTTCAATGCATCCAACCAAACCTCTCCGTATATACGGTTTAAGTGCAGGGAGAGCACACGTCTGGGAGGGGTCACATATACCCAACCCATACATGAAACAGCTTCTCTGGAATGTCACACACTTTACCGAAAGCATTGTACAGTGAGATCAGGTCTCAAAAAGGCCACCCTTAACACTGCTTTTCACCTGTATTTCAAGTACAACTTAAAACTATTCTTCACTCGACTTGGGTTTAAAGTATTTGTACGTTTTGAGAGTTAAGCACCAGTTCAAACTTTTCTCCCTCCACTTTAAACACTAGAAGCGGGGATAATACCCCTGGTCTAAGCACCCAAAACAATAGTATTTCGCTGAAGAGCTTTCCACCAAGGAATGGTTCGGTAAACTTTCTAGCCCTTAGAATGTTTGTTGTAGGACAGGAAACCGACGGACTTACAGAGGAATGCAAAACTTGGGTTTTTTAACGGTTCATTCTTTACCGTAAATCCAATTATCTGTCAGGCGACAATGCCTGGTTTCAGCCCTTGGGCGTTTTGTGCTTTGCTCAGCCTGCAGTTCGACAATAGTGTACGAACTTTACCTGTACGTTATTAATCATCGTTCCAGTCTTGAAGTGTGGTATACCCGTCCCATCAATATCTCCCAAATGGCGTTCCAACCCACCAACTGAATTATACTTGTCACCACCGACTGCAAAGAAATATTGAAGATCTTCTGACAGTTCTGACCTTCTCAGAATTGTCAATTGACAGAAAAGTTTGCATTGGGAACAATTCTCTGAGAATATCATTCGTTTCACAAAAATGATCTATGAATATATAGATTTGTTGCAATATGTAAAATCTTAGGGAAAATATCGAAGCACTTTATACCGCCTGTGCTGCGGCGGCGGCATATATCGGGCACATGCATTCTGGCATTTTCCCTCTTTTACAAGATACAAATGAGATATTTCCCAGGTTGCTGTCAGAGGTCTGTGCATGGACGGACCAATTACGGTGAATAATCATGAAAACTATTACACAGAATCCGATCTTTGATTTTCAGAATATATTAAAGGTTACATATCGAGAGCGATAGATTAGCATGCAGTACAAACACCTGGAACAAAAGACCTTAAATTTTTCTCGGACGTGAGAGGCCGAATGATTTATTTACAATCGGTATGAATTTGTCGGAATGTTTTATACAGTAATGAAATGAAGAAATTTTATCACCCCAAACTTTTGTCTCACATTAGAACCGATTGCAATTAAACCAAAAAAAGGTCGGTTTGGTTCGTGGACTTTGTAATTACAACCATATACTGACAATAACATCATTTGTGAACTATATGAAGGAACGATATCTGGGTTTTGAAAGTTTTGGGAGGCAAATGGTGGGCGGAATGAATAAACGACGGTTGACAGGTAGTCACTTGCGTGTTAGTTTTATTTGGTAGAATAACTAGAAACATGCGGGGCAGAAACTACATGGGGGTGTCAAACCCCCACATAGGTGGTAGGAAGGTGTGTCCATACGGGGGGGGATGAACGTTGTTTCGGACCACCATCCTAGGGGAGGGATCTAAGGGAGGGGTTCCCCCTTCCTCCCTTTGGCAAAGTTTGAATATTTGAGGGTCCTTGCATCTGTGCATGGATGTAAATTTGGTGCAATATGTAAGGCAAATTGTAGGGAAAATTACAGCAAATTGTTGATATTTTGTACAGAAAACAAATAAGGGATTTTCGTACTTGGATTACGGGGAGAGGGCAAAAGCATAGGCCTACTTCCACCCGGCCACTTTTTTTGACTGGGGTTAAAGCCCCCTAGGCCCCGCTTCCTACACCTATATGAACCCCCATGGAGTCGACACTGACCAGATCGAATATTTTGGTGCTTCTACACTCCAGAACACATCCGGATCTGATATAGAAACACTTTAAACTGTTAATGAGCACATTCTTCTTGTAGACTCTTGTACACGAGTGGTCTCATCTACCACCTCGTAATTTACACACCACATTTCCCCCTTTTATTTGTAAACTGCAATATCTCCATTTTGGTATGTTGGAGCAGGGAAGCCGATATAGTCAGAGCGGAGAGATTTTTATGAAAATCGGCTAGGGGAAAGTACCCTCGAAGCAAAATAAACTGTGAGAAAAAGTGAAAGTCAATGGGAACATCCTCAAAAAGCGAGGAAATATATCCCCGCCCATCCCCGGAATTTGCGTTTATGGATATACTTAAAATTATGGAAAGCGACGGAGTTTAGACCCGTAGACAGTGTTTCAAAAAGATTGACGGGCATGTCTTGAAAGTTCGGTCAGCTTGAAAATTGTTAAAGGCTTAATTGAGTGCAACTCATCTCTTGAGCGTTGACTCTTATACAAGAAAGTGTCAATTCAGTAGTGTGGTCAAAATTGTTAAAAATGGAGTGGGTGACTGGGGTCACCCTAACTAAACCACCTGTGACTCCGAGCCTTAAAAGGGCTTGGATGCTTGTAAGTTGGTTCCAGGCCCGTCGTCAGACAAGGTAATGAATGGGTTGATATAACTTTCGAGGGGAGAAATATTTTTATGGGAGGTACGAAATATACTAAAATACATTACGTCAATGGTATTTTTTTATTTTCTAAGGCTGTTCATTATACCAGGGAGTTGCCACTAGCAGTCAGGGAGTTGCCACTAGCAGCCAGGGAGTTGCCACTAACAGCAGCTCCCTGGTCCAACAACCTTTTCCCGGTGAGTGCTTTCTGAGTAGCAGTTGCAGCACCTATATAGGGAAACTAGTCAGAGGATCCCAAGGGTCTAAAGAACAGGCCCTTAGTCAAGGAAGGGGCAAAGGAGGGCGAAGTCCCCCTTGAAAATTTTTTCGCCCCCTTCAGTGTCTTGTCTGGCTACGAGCCTGCTAAAGAATTGAGAAAATGTGGACATATAGCTCAAATGAGATAAGTAGGGGACTGAGCAAGCTACAGAATTCTGGGGGAGGGATCGGCGACGTTCGGACCCCACTCAAATTTCCAGATGTGCTCTTTTTGAAAACCGGCATTTCTCGCACAAGCAAAGAGATTTCATTAGACCAGGGAGGTGTTATTTGAAGTAGTCACGACTTAAAAACGTTTTCTTTGAAACAGACTAGTTGCCGACAAAAATCACTTAATTGTGTTTTTCGTGTAGATTTAATAAGCTTAAAAGGTTTGTGGAATTGAACACAAAAGGCTAACGTCGTCTGCTACGTCTTGAAGATGTCATATGGTACCATAGTTTTGCCATTCGCTTAAGGTAGCGGACCACTAATTCAATGTTCTGCATCGAAAATATTGACTGACAAATGAAGCGCCTTAAAAATGTTCATGGGAGATTGTTTCTGGCCGTGGTACTTAAAAAGTGTGATCAATCTTTCATAGCGTTTTTGAAGGCAATGAGTTGAAATACAGACTGTGGAAAATTCAGGGCAATGTGACCAATTTTAGTGTCATTTTATATTGTATTTCTCCGCCCAGTGAAGTGCCGCTTTTGAGTAGCGATCAGGGCTGGAAACACGTAGCCTACCTATTATTCAAGCCTTTCTAGCTCAAAATTTCAATGGTCATGGTATGGAAATTTGAAAGTGACATAGAGCTCACATTGTGAGCTTTAACCAGAGGGGTGGCATGCGCAGGTTGAAAACTTTTACAAGGAACTAGGGGGTGGGGAAGAAGCCTGATTTAGTGTGTAAGTCAATGGGGAAATAATTAGTGGTGCGCTACCTTAACACTGCCAATCGCTTTAGTCGCGAATTAATTTGTGGGTTTGGACGCGTTTGGACGCTTGTAGCAACAGCTACTTTGTTTCTCTTTTACGTGTTTTACATGGCTACACCTTCTGCAACTTGCGAAAGAATGCGCAAATTGATCAAAATCTAACAGCAAAGTTTAGTCTTGAACAACATTTGCTCATTTGCATATAGCAGCAGTGTTAGATTATTACTAACATGTCTTCGCCCCGTGGCGATTAACAGTCGTTTTGAGTTTTAAAACAGTGAACCGCACTTGAAGGTCGGCAACTAGTTGGGCATCAAAGCATTGTTCAGTAGAATCCTTTTGTTAGATTAGCAGAGTGAGTGTGAATGAAGTAAGGCCAGGTTGGCTGAGAGGACTGGATACTCTTAAATCACATGATCATTCATTAAAGTGTTTTTCTCCTCACGCTAAACTGGATCTAATAGGATTAGCTTAAATTAAAGCTTCAGTCAGCACTCCTTCTAGTAACACCTCCCTGATTAGACTTATCGATGTCGACACTCCTATCTTCCACTGAATATGTTCAATATAACGAGGGGTGGCATGCGCAGGTTGAAAACTTTTACAAGGAACTAGGGGGTGGGGAAGAAGCCTGATTTAGTGTGTAAGTCAATGGGGAAATAATTAGTGGTGCGCTACCTTAACACTGCCAATCGCTTTAGTCGCGAATTAATTTGTGGGTTTGGACGCGTTTGGACGCTTGTAGCAACAGCTACTTTGTTTCTCTTTTACGTGTTTTACATGGCTACACCTTCTGCAACTTGCGAAAGAATGCGCAAATTGATCAAAATCTAACAGCAAAGTTTAGTCTTGAACAACATTTGCTCATTTGCATATAGCAGCAGTGTTAGATTATTACTAACATGTCTTCGCCCCGTGGCGATTAACAGTCGTTTTGAGTTTTAAAACAGTGAACCGCACTTGAAGGTCGGCAACTAGTTGGGCATCAAAGCATTGTTCAGTAGAATCCTTTTGTTAGATTAGCAGAGTGAGTGTGAATGAAGTAAGGCCAGGTTGGCTGAGAGGACTGGATACTCTTAAATCACATGATCATTCATTAAAGTGTTTTTCTCCTCACGCTAAACTGGATCTAATAGGATTAGCTTAAATTAAAGCTTCAGTCAGCACTCCTTCTAGTAACACCTCCCTGATTAGACTTATCGATGTCGACACTCCTATCTTCCACTGAATATGTTCAATATAACGACCAAAATTTTCGCCCGCTTTGCGCGCTTTGGAAAACCATCAGTTGACTTTCATATAGTGGGGATTCAAGTAGCTGAAGAGAACCTCTCCCCCAGGTAACTTGACATACGCTGACAGTGTATACGGTGTTTTCTGCAAAGTTCAGGAATTTTAACCTAATTCTAGCAACCGGACTTATAAATGGGCGATTTGGGGAGAAAAAAGGGTAGCCAACAGGGAAGACAGTTGTGTAGAAAGGTTCAAGTCCACTAAGAAATACTTGTAGAAACAAAAGTTTCATGGGACTATCCAAAACAGTCATTTAAGCTTACTGTAACTCTCAGAAAAAGTTAGAAACATCTTCTGCATTTAGTTGAATAACTTTTTATGTTAGTCTTAACATTAAAATTAACTCGTAACGTCCCCCTCTTTCTTACTTTATTTTATTTCATGCTCCTTCCCGTTAAGTTTTTACGCTCTTTTCTCTCCCTCGGAAAACACCACTAATATGTGTAATATCAACATTTTCCTTAAAATTCCTACAATCTCAGTTTGGAATGACAACCCCCCCCCCAAAAAAAAGCAAAAATTAGAATCCTTTATTGTTTCTAAAAACTCCTAGTTTAGTTTTACACAAAAATTTGTTTCAAAGGGTGATAACAAAACTACTGCTGGCAGGATTACTTAATTAATGTGGGTAACAATGGGACTCCCTTTACTTGAAAGAGTTCTGCCTTGGTTTCCAAAATTTTCGTTCTTGGTAACCTACGTGTCTCGATCGCCTATCAAAGAGAAAAATTTCAAGTGACCAATCGATCAAATAAGTAGCCTAAGTTAGCCCCTTCGTTTTTGAGACTTGTAAAAGTTATTTTCATTTCGTTTTATTTGTGTTTCGCTGTTGTTCCTCAGTTTGTTCTTCGTCTTGTTATTGTTGGTAACCAATGTCCAATGGGCCTGACGAGTGTTTTAAATCTCAGTCCCAAACTTTACAGAGTAAAGGAGAGGACTTCGAAGGATTAAAGTTTATGTAACGTTGTTCAAGTTGTAACGGCCCTAAGTGATTAAAAAAGACTCTCCAATTGTTAAAGTCTTCTTTTCAAGAGGTTGAGTTTTTGTAACTCCTGAAGTGTTTTTGTAACTGAGAGGGCCTTTGTGAGTCGTCCGTGGACCCAGACAGGACGTCGGGGATGAGAGGATTCTTGAAGAACGATTGCTAGATTTCCTCCTCTGTCTTTCTGAGTTGGCAAATATTTGCTGGGAAAAGATTGACAAGCTTGCGTTCATGGATGATTTATATGGTACGCGTGCGCGGCATTATTCATTAATGCGTATTGCCTGTAAAGCGACAATATGAGGCGCGAAAAGGGCGTCAGATGAACTAACAAATCGTTAGGTACATGTAAATAAAATATTGGCCACAAAGTGGCTATTTTTCGGAAGTGTAAGCAAGCCTATTGTGTTGTGCAACAGCACTGAGTATGATTGACTGGTAGGATACATCTGTATACATCAACTCCAGGACATGCCATAAAAAAGGAGTGATAAGCTTCTCCTACATAAGAGGATTGCCACCAGGGGCAAGTCCTTGATTCAAATCAGTTTGGGGGTTTGCAGAACTTTTTATCAAACGCGGCATAATGAAAAGTACATCATAAGACTTTCTTTGTGCAATGTATTGGCAAAAATGTAATTGCTCTTGTGTTTCAAACCACTACACACCAGGGCTTATTTTATGAGCTGCATGGGGAGTTAAGTTGAAGAAAGTAATGCTTGTAGCAATTCGTTTCTGTCGTCTTCCGGTACTCACCATCTAAGACTAATTTAAGAACATAATTATCCAACAGTAAGGAGAGAAGTCTGCCTGCCCCTTTCGCCTCTTACTTTCAGACCTTAAAGTTTAAAAACATCATTTTACTTAGATAGCTACGTTTTTTTCGAATGCAAGCCCCATCGATGAAAATTTTTGTTCGATATTCCCTGCTATTTTCATGCAGTGGTCAAACATTCAAAATCATTATCCAAATTATCTGATAAAGAGTGTTCTTTCATTGAAAGAAAAATAAAATTCATAGGGGGTGAAGTATGGAGTTGATTCATAAGCAAAAAGGACATCATCAAGCTGCTAAGATTTTTTTAATGTAGTAATTTTTCTGGAGTCACCTTGACTCTCTTAACGAAGGGCCAAAGGGCGATTTTTTAATGCAGTTGGACTAGTAACGTAAGTTCGGGTACCGGTACTCATGAATGATTAGTGTACACTTACTTGAATGGTTTACTCTTGTAGGGTTGTGATATGTACGTAAGGGTTAGTTTACACCTCTTCAACTCAACTATTTTGCAATTTATTGGTTTTTAGGAACTGAGTATTTGCGTCTGTTCGAACCCATCCATTCCATCAGGGTTCAATGACATATAGTGGAGTCTCACATTACTCGTATAATAGAGATCCACCTGACCATCGGATCGGGTTATATGCGTATATTCATCCATTAACTGGTCTCACATACAGACTCACCCATGCACGCAAAAACATAGGACTTACAGAGGTCGCAGGATAGTAGCAAAGCTTTGCAAACTTTCAGCCATGACTCAAACAAATAATTCCCAAGTTCCCTCAAGATTTCAGTTGGGAAACTTACAGCTGTTGACGTCATTTATCGAGTAACAGGAGTCCAAAAGGTGCTATCATGATCATGATCATGATATTACGCACATCTGTCAATGCCTTTCTCCTAAATGCTGACAGTAGGTAACCTTAAGTAGAGCTACAGGTTCACAGTCCTAGATCTATTGATATGTGGATTGATAGGGCTAGAGACATACTTCGTTGTGGTTTTGGTAGAGGTCATTTGGGGTCACAAGAGGTCAAAACCTTTTAAACATGATATTGTAAGGGTACTAACTGTAAGAGATTTTTAGTCTGTGGATTGTTCATATTCAGCATGTAGATTGCCATATAGGATAGCTGATCCTATTAAGTGGAGGTGAAAGGTCATTTCAGGTCACAAGATTTGAA
>WURT03163446.1:0-10656 GCA_009936505.3 Holothuria glaberrima | reverse complement strand
TATATTTCGCCATTTGGTAGCATTTGAAAAACAGATATACAACAACGTTATTTCAATGGCCCACCATTTGTACGTGTTATATATATATCTATATATATATGTATCTCGCTAATTCCTACTATAGAGGGAAATCGATATATCGCGGTTTTTAATGCAAAAAACAATAAAATACATAAGCATATATTTCGCCATTAGGGAACCAGGTATGCATCAACCTTATTTCAATGGCATCCGTATGTGTTAACAGATGTGTGTGCGTAATTTGGTCAACATTGAACAACTGCATATAGATTTTGTGGTGAAAAGGACGTTACCATCCGTTTACGTATCCCTTATTAAAAAGCGTTTACTTTCGTTATGGCGACCTGATTTTCCCTCTTTAGGCGTTTCCCTTTTAAGCGGTTTTTTCAAACTATATTTCCCCCTTATCCCAAATTATAATATGGGTGATTTTTTTTTATTTGTGTACGAAGCTGTGATATGACACACCTTGGGCCCTAAATTCATCTATGTTTCTCATATGATACACTGTTTGATTTTTCTTATTCTACTTTCTTTGAAACTGATGAGGAGAAAGTTCCTTTCATGGGTACAGGAATTATTTGCATTCTCAAAATGGCCTTATTTTGGGACAAATATTTGTTTCACGTGCAAACTGACACACCAAAATACTTCTACCACATTAACACCATAAATGATTCTGTTCCAAAGCGTTTATGTGTTTAATGTAGATAGTTTTATTGATATGAAACTAAAAATTTCATTCATTCCTTAATTCATGGTTTAATCTCAATTTTGTGATACAAAACAGGTTTTACGTGTAAACAGGATAGGGGAACACCAAAACATGTGATATTCAAACTTTAAATAAGTCAGAAAATTTTTAAAACGTTCATGTTAGATGCCATATAAAAAGTGTTACTTCATAAAATATTTCAAAGAAGTGGGCAAATAAGTTTGTTTCAACTGTCAAGTTTCACAATGTAAATTTTTCAGGGGACACCAAACCAGTCTTCAAAATTGAAAATTTCCTTGTTTTATCATTTTTGTTCAAATTTCTCTGAACACTGCTGAATGCATGAATCAGTGCCCAGGCCTCAACAATCTACAAACTACTCAAGAGGACTCTAACACTTAACAAGTAAAGTAGGAAACCAAAGTTTCAAAATGCCAATAATTTTTTTAAGGTATGTGTTATGTTTTCACAATTTATATGTTAACAACAATTAAATGTTAAAAAAAATTGCTAATTAAGCCTAAAAAGGCAAAACCTAACTTTGCAGAAGGTAACTTTAAATGTCACAATTTTTGGCCCAAACAACGGTTACTTTTAGCTCATTTTTGACCAGTGTCAGATGTCCAGCAAGGGCGTGCCGAAGAACATCAGCAGAGGGCTAGTGTCGAACGAGACTGGACGACTGCACCCGACAAAGACGAGGTCCTCCGCTCGATGTGAGATTCACAACGAAGGGGTAATGAGGCGCCTACAGGGGATCGCTTCTAGACAGGAGCTTATCAACAGCCAACGAAATCTTAACCGGGGCACGTGCAGGACACCACTTACGAACAAAGGAGTCATGGATACTACATAGGGAAGGACCAGTTCCAGGTGAGCAACGGTCAACGAAGACCAGACGAGGGAGAGCAGCAGAGGGCTGATACCAGTCTGCAACGGAGGACGCCGCCCGGTGGAAGATGCTGACAATCGAGCACATATTGGAACCATTAGGAATTCAGCCGTAGGCCAGAAAGGGATCCAAGCTGAGAATGATGCTATGTGTAAAAAGGATTTGATCAACGACTGTGGGGCTAAGAAGATAGATGACAGATATGCACCCAAAGCAGACTACAGTAGAACAGGGTGGTACGAATTAATGGCGTATAGGCGGCATGAGAGCCAAACAAGCAACCTATTCGAGATACCTACAGGGTACTTTTCATGATCAACAAATATACAATGAAGTTGATAAGGGGCTATGTTTTCCCAACCAGGCTCACCCCTGCGTAGATAATAGGAGTGCAGATTTCAAGATTGAGGCAGGGACATGCGCGAACAGACAGTATCATGACGAATATGCCTACCCATTCGTGGGGTACCCAGGGAAAAATGGGGTGGAATACAAATCAAAAGAGGGCGTCTGTAGTCTTAACCGAGCCAATAACTGGGGGAACGATGCGAAGGAGGACTTTCCAAGAAGTAGGGATGTGGGCCCACATGACCTTTTAGGCGGGGGACAAACTAGAGTGGGACGCCTGTCCCTGAGAGAAGCTATATCCAACAGGTGTTCACAGGGTGAAGGCACCGTCATCTGATGAGTATACACCTTCGGAAGATTATGTTGTTCAGTTTAAGTTACAGGGGCACTTTCACTGAGGGATAATCTGTAAGCGGAGTTGGACAGACCGTTACGAAGCTATTCAAATAGAAAATGCACGGGCCGCTTGTGGTGGTATGTAATTAATCATGCCAGTACAGTCAGAGATCGGCAGGAGGCCTGTAGCATACAAGTATGGTGTTATTGATGAAGTTAATTGTGTTGCTGAATACTCCTTGCATGGAGTGAAAATTCCTTTTATGGGGTTTAATATGAGGTGGAAATTCCTGCGAAGACTTTAATGTGTTTTGGGCTTTGTAGGTGGAAATTCATTACATGCAGAGAGCTACTGGACATTTATTTTCAATTTTGTCACGAATGCTATGATTGTAAGAATACAGAATTTGTACTCTGTTGGCTGGGTGCTGAGCCAAAGGGCTGTAGGTAAAAAGCGAGCTGGATGGTATTGAAGTGCAATTTTTCGGGTGAAGAAGTGGATGTTCTCGAGGTAGTGCACATTTGGGTGGTTGATTGCGACACGATGTAGCCTATTTCTTGGTATCATTTTCTGCAGTTTATGACCGCACCATGCATGGACGCTGGTGAAGTGGATGTACCATTGGTGACGCAAAAGGAAACTGTCAACGTCGAGATTGATGGTAGGAGGGTTGTGGTGGCGAAGACCGTGGTTGTACCACTGTGAGCGATAAGATGGTTTCGAAGAATTGTGACTGTGACGTGTCTAAAAATCTTGTCCTATCATAATGTACCTCGAGGACTGTGGAACATCACCACATGATAGTTGCGTTAGTGCTTTAGGACGCGGACGATGGCTAAAAATCCATCGGATTATGCTTGTAAGTTTCGAGGGAAACTGTTGTAGGAGAATGCAAATCTACAGATATTGTGGAAAGTGCTGCCCTGCGAGAATACAGTACTGGACAGTGAGCGGGCGATCCCGATGGAAAAGGTACTGACCGCCTCAGTTAATTTGCCGAACATTATCCCTAAACGAAGGAGAAAAGAAGCTGCGAGCATCTTTGAAATACTATTTTATTTGTTCAGTCCAAGTACCATCCTCGCACTCGTTCCTTTCTACGTTTGGAAGGAGAAAGATTCACCCCAGCAGTACCGGACAGGACGTTACAATAATTATATAATTAACCTAGATTATAGTGACAAAATTTAAATACAAGTAAGACCATGTGAACAAAGCTAACATGGCAGTAGCCTTTGAAAGTGTATTTTTGCCACCGGTACCTGAATAAAAAACATCACACATATGTATTTTAATACATACATGTATAATATAATACATTTATAGTAATGAACTTAACAAAGACCTCGGTCTTCTTAATCAGTGCACCTTTCACCAAACGCTTTAATCCTATTATTTTTGTTATCTTACTTCCAGCACATTGTTTGTTGCCTGTTACTTTCTTGATTAAGATACTCACTTTGTTGTAAGATTTCGCCGAGAAAAGTTCCAGGGGAACCAGTTATGCTCTTTATTGCATTCGTTCTCATTTTGTATTTTAATCTTGGAGTATACGTAGAACTTAGTTTTTCTGCTCTATGTATATATATATAAATGTAAATGGTCGAGTATGATAGATCGACTCTAAAAATGGAGGTCACGCTTTATCAAAGAAGGAAAGATTGAAAAAAAATAACAGGGAGAATAATTTGAACCCGCCATCAGCTGCTTTCCGGGCAGCACCTTTAACCGTTAATCTATCACGGCTCGTGATTTTCAGACAAGACAACAGGTTACAAAAACCTCGATTGATTAAATTTTCTCTCCTTGTTACCATGGTAGTTCCGAAGTTAAAATTTGGATCAAAACTAATACTATTTACACCTTCGACCTATATATATATAAACACACATATACATCCAACATGTATATGTATGCAGACTGTAGATGTTTATATATGTAGGTCCAAAAAGGCCTAAATAGTGCTAAAGGTTTGTGAAAAGTCCACAGCGTTTCGGGTTTACACTTTTAAACAGGTGGCAAAAATGCAACTGATTGATGACACGGCCAAACGTACAGATTCAAAAATTCTCAATAAAATTTGGCACGGACAAACCGGCTAGTAAAATAAATTTGTGTGAAGTGGTTAACACAGGTAACAACAAGGCAGGAATGCCTGATTTATAAAAGTTCAACTCTTATGTTCAGACCATGTGGAGAAAGGGTTCGAAGTTTCATGATGAGACGGTTTTCGGCAGCCGGGCGATCATGATCGGAACCTCGACACGCGATGGCCGACGAAACCATTAAAACACCGATCGAGCATATTAACGGGGGATTGAAGTGTGTGGCTACAGGGTACCCTGGCAGGTTCTGTTTAATTGACTTCAGGTGCTTAGTGACTTGGTCAGCAAGACGATGTTTTCCCAGCCAACAAACTATGTGGAACCCGCATGGTATTACCATAATACTCGTGGTCAAATATGGGCAGTGGGTTACCCATATAGGCCCCACAGAGTTCCCATGTTGGTAAACCATGTTTAAAAACGGCTGAAGGTGATGAGGTTGTGGCATCTACATATATTTACCTGGCATAATTTGCATTAAAGGGAATTTGATACATTTTCGTGGATAACAACAGTTAATGTTCGTATGAGATAGCCCTGATAGGCCCAATGTGGGTCCCATTTTGTTGCTTAAAATTGCGAAACTGAAACCTAAAATAACGTGCTACTAATTTTCAGACAGTCTGAGCATAATAGAGTCTCACGTTGAAGCTTAGCGATCTTGGACAAAACTGTTGGAACATCTCCCACCGCTCTGTTAATGTATGATGTCGTGCACGATTTACGAAACCCCAGTCCCCAATATCTCCAAGTTGAAGCTAATGATGGGATATTTCATGAATGTGCAAAAGGTGGAAACAAGTGGGGCACTGATAATAGCATATGAAGTCATTCCGCAAATAGTGAGATCCCTATGAATAATAATTAGACATGAAATTTTTGGAGTGATGTTGGGGAATTTCACAAATGACAAAGAAAGGAGGCCTTTTACGGAAGCCAAGCGCTCACTGCGTTTAACAATAGTAACAGTTTGCTGACAGCTTAGAGACGGTGCTCCCAATGGTACAATCTCAATATGGACGGAACATTTTCACAGACCCAACTGGTTCCTACTCGGAAAAGGTGAACACCGAACTACCACAGATCATGGCTTTTCTTTATTCTAAAATAACAGAGAGAAAAACACCATAGGATTTCCAAAAGGAAATAGGGTTACGATGAACAGTACTGACTAAAAATTACTGGATAATTGAACCTCTTGTTAACATCTACCGTTTATTGTTGAAAAGTTATTTAGTCCATTTCTGATGTTTTGTAAAATGTATGAGTACCCCCTGTCCCCCACTACAATGCAGAACAGTGCTGTGCCCAAAAGGAAACGCGAATTGACCTTATTATCTCCGACATTGTAAGGGGGAGTGAGGGTGCAGAGGTGTTCCAACGAGTTTTGTAAAAGATTGTCTGAGGTTAATATGATTAGAAGGTGAAGCTAAAGATGGAACATTTCATGAAAGATTGTAGCCATAATTTGAGGACTTGTCAAATCTCTCATATGGCTTCATAGTCAACTTTTGAATTATTTCGAGTTTTTTGTCCCAACAATAGGTACTACGTGTACAAACTTCCTACGATGCCGTCGAATACAAACCCTTTCATTGAAAAGGGCGTCGGGTTTTACTACCTTGATAATAATCAACAAACGTTTCAGCTATCTGCAGCTTCAATGGAGGACATGTCACAGCCTGTCGCTCAGACTCTCCAGCAGATATATGATGGTCCATCGACAGAGGTAAATTGTCACTTGAAGTTGTTCTATTCAGTCAACATATTGACTGTTCAGAGTCAAAGTACATGTTGTGAAATACAGATTTCCTTTGCTGATCCCTTGTACTTTCTTTCACGACCGTTTGTTTTGATCTCTCGTACTGAATTGAATATCAATGTATTCTCTTTATTTAGGTAGCTTATATCATGTACAACGACCATACTCCAGATGATCTTCGTAAGCAATCGAATGGGCACACAAAAGGTAGATCATATGAATTTTCATGCCTTGTGATATCGAACATTTTGTTACAGATATATGGTGGTGGGACTTTGCAGTTCCTTATGTGCTTAACTATGCCTTCTTAACTGCGACTGTGAGGTATCAAATCAGTTTTCTGAAGCAGTGTATGCACACGTTGTACATTCATAAATACATGTCGATGTACGTATTTGTCTGTGTATGTATGGATGCCATTGCCTTCTAAAATTTGTTAACAAACTGCACTGGAAAATAGTTTTTTCTTTCTTATGAATTGTGTGCCCATTCGATTGCTTACTCCAGATGATCTTCGTAAGCAATCGAATGGGCACACAAAAGGTAGATCATATGAATTTTCATGCCTTGTGATATCGAACATTTTGTTACAGATATATGGTGGTGGGACTTTGCAGTTCCTTATGTGCTTAACTATGCCTTCTTAACTGCGACTGTGAGGTATCAAATCAGTTTTCTGAAGCAGTGTATGCACACGTTGTACATTCATAAATACATGTCGATGTACGTATTTGTCTGTGTATGTATGGATGCCATTGCCTTCTAAAATTTGTTAACAAACTGCACTGGAAAATAGTTTTTTCTTTCTTATGAATTCATGAAAAATTCCAAATTCGGCTCGGCTGTCTCCATTTTGTTCATGGAAATTTCTGCTAGGCTCTACTCCCTTTCCCCTCCCCCCTCCCTTTGGCAACCACAAGTACCTTTGTTCGTTGAACTATTCTTCACACGGACCACGACATCATTTTTAAGTGTAAGGGCAAGCTGCTTCCTAAAGTGGAAAGGGGTCATAGTGTATTTTCAAAAATTTGGAGGTGAAAACCTAAAGGACAAAACAGAATCAGATTCTGTGAAGAGTGTACCAAATTTTGTCCATTTGTAAAGGGTATTTATAACAATGGAGCTGCCATAACTCTAATGCAATAGAACCACGATGAACAGACAACTGTATCATGAAAATTTACTGTATTTTGCACAATTAATACTACGGGGCTGTTGATTTGGGGAGGACAATGTACAAAGATTTTGGAGTGGGGTACTTCATAGGGTTGTCTGTTTTATTGTGTTTTTGGCCATCCAGGTTTTAGATTTTCACGATCGTAAGAGACGTACATCCCCATTGGACCCGTTCCGTCTACAGTAAAGTTCTTTTGAAAATGCAAAAAATCAGCATCTTTGGGCCAAAATCTCGTCATGTAATATTCATGCGTGGATTATTGACAACCCCCTCCCATTTCCTACACGTACATTGTGTAGCTTGTGATAATGATAGAAAGTGGATTACCCCGTAAAATTGCATCTTAAAAAACATTTAAAAAATATTTCAATAGTGACAGTATTTTTTATCAGACTTTAAAACCACAAGTGTATTCTCGTTATCCAAAAATGTTTAAGGTAGTAGTAAGGAATCATTTCAAACTTACTACCAGTAATTGTTTTATTGACCAGATTTATGTCTCAAATAATACATGTTGTGAAACCAAGGTGTAACCAGCTGCCTTTTTTATGTTTCAGGAGTTGTGGCTTACAATGAAGTTAACGGTTTCTGGATGATTCATAGTGTTCCCAGGTTTCCACAAAAATTCGGCCCATACGCATGGGCTGATAATGGTAGAACAAATGGTCAGAGTATACTGTGTGTGTCGTTTGACTCAGTTGAAATGGAAAAGATTGGTAAGATTTGTGATTTTAATTGCATTTTACATACATTCACATGTGAATATTCAGGTTACTTTCAATGATTGGTTCCGTTTCATCTGGATTTCTGGAGGTAACATTGCGCAGCGTTAGGCAATGTCCAAAAACAGCATACCCTTTCTTTTCACGGCACTAATAAGAAATTTGGGTTAGCATAAAACAGGGTTTCCCAAGTGTTTTCCGCAGGGGCCGCATTAGTAGCATAGTAGCTAGCAGGACGAATCAAGGTTAAGGAAAAAGGGATTATACTTGAGGACGAAATCCATACTTCCGAAAGTGCCTTCCCACAGCAGGCAGTAATAACTCTAGGGATTCTCCATTTGGGTGGTGGTTCCTTAACAAGGGCGTCGTACGACGGGGGTCACATCCACCCTCAGCCCCACTAAGGTTGGTACTATGGTGACAAATGTTCGACATTTGAAACGCGCTCGATAGCAGGAAAACGCACCGTACAACACAAATTTCCCATTGTAGCTCCCCATCTCCCATGCGTGTGTCGCAGTATGGTGAGAAAATTTTGCATTCTAAGCTCCCTAAATGTAGGAAATTGCACTCATGTCATGAAATGGCCCCTCACAGAATCGAACACTTCTAATTTCCTGACCAATGGGCCTTTCATCGGGTTTTCAGCGAAACGTTTATAGCGGGTTCACACCTCATCATCTTACCAAACATGTTTATGAGGCTTGTGTAGGACTGTTGGAATTGTTCCCAACTTAAGAGCAGTATCACCATGGCAACTGCCGGTACAACTTTTCTGTGTAGGCTATTCTGGGGGAAGATGGTTTGCTTTAACCCTATTCCATAAGGTGTTTGATGTGTTAAAAAGAAGAATATTTTCAGAATTTTTTTGCTTCAGTTAGAAAAATTTTTTGTGCAAGAACCTTTATATCATTTTCGGGAGCAAAGTTGGGGAATTCGAATGAAGCTTTTATTTTTTTTATTAGTTACATTATGTATTCAAATATGCAAATTAGATGATGTCATAAGGTATTTGATACCTTGTTCAAATATGCAATTTGGATGACTTCATCAATTTATTTCATATTTTATGGTAAAGGAGATTGTTTGGCATTCTTATTTCTTTCATTGATACCAAATTTTAGGGAATTGGGTCTAAAATGAGGAAGACATGCCCATTTTACTATGTTTACTTTTGAAAATCCATGCTCACATTGTATACTGTAAAACACACTGGCCGAAAGAGGTCAGTGAGTTTGTTTTTAGATAAGACTGAGGACCTAAACAATAGATCTTAGGTCGTCAGAAGAAAATTCAATAGATTTCTTATGTCCTCTGAAGTTGAACAATAGACAGTTTATTGTTAAGGTTAGGGTTAAGGAAGAAAATTCAAAGGAGATAACAATGAGGTCCTGAGTTTGTATGTAAAATTGACTTGTGTGCTCTTACTTTGCACAATGCACAATGCACAGTGAAATGTGTGGAACTTTTGATCAATGAACAGACTGAGTGGGTTTTGTATGGTAGCTCGTTATGGCCATTTTGGTAAATGAAAAAGTGTGGGGGTGGTTGTGGGTTATAATTTTTGATATTAAGAGAGGATTCTGGGGGTAAAAACGTATTTTTGGACTGGAAATACGCCTTTTTGAAAATGGCATCTGTCTTCGATTTCAAGCCTCTCTAACTCACCCTACCCTTGCCATTTATTCAAATTTCTTGGTGTCTTGATCTACAAAAGCTCATAATGAATATTTTGGCGTTTGAATGGAAAAAAATCGGACTTATCGTTCTTGACTAATGATTTTTGAGTTTAGGTTAGTGTGTTGGGTTGAATATGCCGATTTTTGACCTTTTTTGAAAATTTTACTATATATGACCAAAATCGCTACCCCTAACATTTATGTTATCTTTCTTATGGTTTGGTTAGGTTCCAACGTTTTAAGAAAAAAATTGAGTAGGGTGGGGGTTTTCTAAGTGCCTGAAATGATTTTTTGTTCAAAATTACGACATTTGAGCAATTTTTGAATTTTTGGACGATTTTTTTGAATGCAAACAATCACTTTACGATATTTGGGGCAAAATATTACATTACACCTCCAAAAGTGGTATTTGAAAGATCTTTTTGTTGGCTTTCTTTTGGTTGTTAAATAAAGACACTGACATTTAACTTACGGTTAAGAGAAAAGATCAGCAGGCAGGAAATGAGGTTAATTGATCAGAGGCCCCAGGTAATAAGGTTAATTAATCAGAGGCCCCAGGTAATAAACATTACATGCATGGCTGCACAATTTCTGTCGAAATCTGTAAGGGGCATTTTATGACATGCTCTTAAAACACAAGTTTATCATTAGATCAATGCGTCTACTACAAGAGATAAACCTTGGCATTCCAAATGATCTAGATTGGAGGAAACCCCACTTTAATTAAGCGTAATCTTTTGACTAGACTTTTTTGGATCCGACAAGTATTAATCACCAGCTACTCTATAAATACATATATAAATATATATATATATATATAATTCTATAGATTGGGATTTAGGCGAAATATGGTATGAAAAAACGCGACTATTGGGAGAACTCGACCTTAAGGCGAAAA